>LUCG01198680.1:0-17681 GCA_001633085.1 Carthamus tinctorius | reverse complement strand
ATGAATCGCGCCTAGTCATCCGCCGTGGACCTGACGTGACGCCTAGTCATCCGTCACGTGTCGTACTATCGGTTGTCATTGCGTTTACAACCAAAAAGTGGTTCACATTTGAACCCACCCCTATATATATATTGTGTGTGTGTGTATGCATAGATATAGATATATGTATGTATAGAAAGGTTGAAACAAGAAAATCAAAAAGGTTAAGAAAGTAAGAAGTAATGATTTACATGTGAATAATCGGTAAACATGAAAAAAAAATTCCATTTGAAGAATATATTTTACCAATTATTTACATATGAAGATGAACATGTGAGTTCACGTTTCCTTTTACCAATGATTTATATTGGAATCGTATATTCTTACGTTATCAATCTTTTTGTCTTTCTTATTTGAACCTCCTTGTGTATTTGTATTTGTATTTGTATGTGTATATGTATATGTATGTTTTAGGTGACTGTATGTATGGTAGGGTGGAGGATGGTGCAATACGGTAGAAGATTGTCGTATGCGAACGTATAGTCTATATGGTTCATCGAAGAGAATGAAGAGTACGGATTACAACTTCACCGGGATTTTGAGCAATAGGCAAGACTTAAATCCGAGTACGAATCATATATACCGTCAATTATTTTGATTGCCATGTCCATTAATTATTACCACTTTGATTTCCATAAAAGACCCTAAAAACCGAAATTATTAATTGTTTTCAATAGATTTCTACAACTGGAATAGGGTCGCCATCAGGTACTGTGACGGGTCATCATTTACTGGAGATGTAGAAGCAGTTGATCCTGTAAGTCACATATATATTATACACATGTATATTGTTACTATAAGAAATTAAGAATACATGGAACCACATCAGACCGAATAAAATCAGTCGTCCCCAAATCCCCAAGTCCTCTCATTCATCAATCATGTGATGCCACACCATCACTTTATTAAGGGTAATGCTATTGACATCCCTATTAATGTCAAAATCAGGTCAATTCATGTACTAGGAATGTAAAAACCAGAGTTTGATGTTGATGTGTATGAGGGAAAAAAACACTTGATTGGAGTGCATTTAGCCATATACAGGGATGTCATTAGCCTCCCAACGGTATAAAAAAGTAAACTTAATGATATGTCAACAAGTGAATTTGGAACATGTCTTTCAAAGTGTTCAAGGTATAGTAATGAATGGTTTATGTGTTTGTTTCAAGGGTACAAATCTTCACTTTAGGGGTGCAAGGGTATTCAATGCCATTGTTGAGGAGTTACTTGGCAAAGGAATGAAGGATGCATCAAATGTAAAATCCCTCCCTCTTAATTTTTTTAAAGTTTCGAGTTTACGAATCTTAAAAGACAATACGAACATACAGGCTCTTTTGTCGGGGTCTTCTGCCGGTGGGTTGGCTTCCATACTGCATTGTGACAAGTTTCGAGCATTCTTTCAAACAAACACTCGAGTAAAATGTGTTTCTGATGCTGGTTATTTTGCTCATGTGTAAGTTGAGACAGAGAATCTTTTGATTTCTCAAACCTACATCTGATCAATCATACTACATGTCAAATTAGCAAAAAATTGAACAAAACTTTTATTAACTAACATTCAACAGGAAAGATATATCTGAAGAATATAAGTTTGAGGGATATTACGATCAAGTTGTTACATTACATGTGGGTTCTCTTCCTTAATTTTGTAATTATTTCGATAATTATGGACTGAAATTGTTTTGGAGAGCAATCAACTTGGAACATATACGGTTTTCTTTGTGCCTGTAGGAATCGTCAAAGAACTTGTATCCCGAATGTACTTCGAAACTGAAGCCCAGTCTTGTAAGCACTGCTATCTCGCTAACATTTTTATATTGACATATTGTCTTATTGTGTAAAAGGCTGATTCTAGCAACCCCAACCGGCCCATATTGGATTGCCAATACCGTAATGTGGGGGGCATTTCTGACTCACTTAGCGGTTGTGGCTATGGGAGTGCTCGGGCTTGAACCCAAGACCATTTGATATTGTGCAAACCTGTTTCCACCCATTACCAATTGAGCTACACGTCATTGGCGACATGCTATCTTATATAACTTTTTTGTAACTAAATTGGCATTGCAGTGTTTCTACCCACAATTTGCCATGCCATATGTCAAGACACCTATTTTCATAGTGCACTCTACATATGATACGTTTCAGGTTAGCTTTCAACATACTTTGTGAAAATCGGATTACATTTTACAGTTGTTCTTTACCTTGAGTTTGCGATATAAATTGAGGTACAAAACATCTTGGCGACGTCACAAGCCGATCCTAAAGGACTCTTTGCCGCATGCAAGCAAGACATAAACGTATGCTCATCAGACCAAATCCAAAGGCTAAAAGGTTGATGTCATTGCTCTTCCGTTTTGATTATTTTAAGTTTATAGTACTTATGTACAACAAAACCCATACAAACTCTTTACATCCGGGGAAACTTAAATCTCCGACCTGGCCCTTTGTAACAATTTGTTTTGGATTTTTTTTGTTTAGATTTTAGATTAGAGTTTTTAAATGCATTGTCGGTCGTTGGAAATGGTCCGTCAAGAGGATGGTTTGTTAACAATTGTTTCACTCACGCCCAGTGCGAGTACCAAACAAAATGGTTGGGTAATCCTTCATCGAAATTGAATCATAAGGTAAAGATCTCTCCCTTTACATGCTTAATTTATCGTTTCTATTAGTATGGTTTTGTAACACATCTTCCGCAGGCTATTGCTGAGGCAGTTGGTGATTGGTTTTATGATCGAGGCACAATCCAAATGATTGATACTCAAAATGTGTTGCCACACTATTGCAATAATTGATCAAAAATATCGCGTAAAGTTTTATTGGTGGTATATGAGTAATGTAACGATAAAAATAAAGAAATTCTTAGATATGATGTGTCATGTGTATTAAGTCTTTGGCCAAAACAACAATGCGTATATTACACAAAGGTTTCATGTACTCTCAAACCTTATTATTTATGTATGTGCACAAAAATATGTTATAAATCTCGAGACAGAAACATATGATTATCTAATTATCTTTTTTATTTTAAAAAGAGTTAGATATAATTATGTTTAAAAGTGATTATTGTAATACTATTAACTATAATTGATTATGATACTTTAATTTTTTAGAGTTATATGATCAACTTTAAAAATAAGTTGGAAGCATTTGTAGAGAAAATAATTATCAATAACTATATTAGTAGCCTAGTGGTCAGTAACATGCTTGGAAGAGACAGTAGATGACATCCATGTCTATTCGGGTTCGATTCATGGGTAGAGCATGTGGCGATACTCTGACCATTGGTTGACTTTTGGGTTGGTTCATGGTCGCCGAGGATTAGTCGGGTGCTCGTATGGATCCCGGATATCTTGTCGACTTCGTATCAGAACGTGTACGTGGGTTATCTGCCGTTCAAAAAAATAAAATAACTATATAAAAGAGAAAATGATTATCAATAACTATATAAAAAGGTTGCTTAAAACCAAAAACGTTATAAATTTACCATAGTACAAGGACGTCCATATCACACGTTTTTTTGAATCGCCTTCATATCGTATGTGATAGTATAATCCAACACATGTGTGGCTTTTGGCAAGAGCTTAGTTATGCGTTAAACTGAGACGGAGTCAAAACAATTTTTAAACGATGATGTTATATAATTAAGTTTTTGATTGATTTCGAGAGATTTTGTTTTTTCAATTTTGTTATTGATTTTGAAAGAGTTTAATTATTTTTTTGTTGAATCGAGAGAACTTTTTTGGGTCTTTGATTGATTTTAAGAGAATTTTTCGGGTTTTTTGGTTGATTTTNATTTCGAAATAATTTTTTAGTTTTTTTTATAAGATAATTTTTTAGTTTATAGGTGCATTTTTTGAAGTTTAGAAAATAATACGGTAGCACCCTCTAAAATGATACGGTTGCATCTTCACAAAATTAAATTTTTTTTTATCTTCGTCGGATAAATAATGAGGTGGCATGTGCCACCGTGTATCCTATATAAGCTCATGGGGACAAGTAGCCCAAGTCTACCGTTGACCACTTGATAATGAAATTGTTCCAATGTGTCTTAGTGCATCTCATTCTAATATTTTTTCATTATTCTTAGATTAGTTCAACTTCCCACCGAAAAGTAACCTTTTTATGAACAACAAGCCGTGAATACATGAGACACATAGGGGTGACAATTCTAGACACGACACGTACCCGACACGAAGATAAACAGGTTTGGGTTGAGTCTTCTGACCCGCCAACCCGTTTATTTCACGGTTCGGCTAGTACATGGGTTCGCAGGTCAACCCGCCAACCCGTTTATCGTTTTAATATTTTTTCTAAATACTTTTTATATAGCAAAATTTTATCATGACTTATGAGTTTAACTTCTTCGACTTCAATTTAGCTGCCTAAAATCAGTAAACCGAATTTTATTTTGGTCGTATTTGAAGCGTTGAAGTAGATTGTATGTGACCCGTTAACCCGTTTATGACCTTTAAACCCGTACAGTTAAATGGGTTACGTAGATCGTGTTCGGGTTAACGGGTCGTGGGTCAGAATTGAAAATGTCGACAAGATTAGTTAAACGGTCGACAAGATTAGTTAAACGGGTCGTGTCCGGACTGTTTTCATAGGTGAATTTGCTGCTGCTGCTGCTGCTGCGTTCTCACGTCTTCTCGTTTAGTGCTGAGAGGAGGCCACCTGGTTCGCAACGTGTCACTACCTCTAGCCCTCCCCAACCGCCTCGGACCACCCTTTCTTCCCCCAGACTCCCTCCCCTGCAATCTGCATCCCTTTTCTCAGCCCAGTCGTCGTCGCCGGCGGCCTATATCCATCGTTGTCGGAATCAATCCTTTCTTCCCCAAATCATGATGGATAATAATGCGCTTCCATCTCTTAAACGACAACTTGTTACTGTAATTAGAAGAGGAGGCATGCTTGCCTAGGGTTCTTCTTCTTCTTCTTCTTCCTCCCTTCTTCAATTTCATCAATGTTTCGTTCGCGGCTTCGTTTCGGGAAGAATTTCACGAAGCTTTGCGCTGGGGAAGAAATTCGGTGCACAGGTTTCTAATTCAACTCATTATTCGCATTTTTTTTCAATACTTTGATATGTGGAAAAGCGTTGTTATGTTCAGTTTACGAGGAACGATTTGTTGAATTTTTAGAGACATCGAGTGAAGTGCATTTTATCTATTTGTTGTTATGTTTATGGTATTTGATGAAGAGAAGTTAATATCTAATGCATTTCGTTAACGTTGACGATGTGCTCTTGTATGTGGAACCATTTTTTGGATTTCTCATTACATCATATGAAGTGCATTTTTATTAATTTTTGTATTAGTATTGATGCTATTGCTGTTTTCATCCAAATGGAAGTTTGTAATGCTAACACTGGTTAATGGTTTAGGTTAAAAAATTGACAATTAGTACTAATGGGAGAAATTTCAAATTGGGGAAATACTAAGTTCTAACTTCCTAAAATATATGGTTTTTTGGACTGATGGAGTAATGCATTGTTTTGTTTTCATAGGAATTAATCTTGATCCATTCTTCCAATTTGACATTGATTCCTTAAATTTGAAGTATTTATTCAAGTTTAGATCTCTTATGGTTGGATTTTACCGTCCTGTGATCTATATGTATGTAGGCTATATTAATCTTGTTATCACTGACTACTATCTCTTCTAATACAAGAAATTTTGATCCTCATTTCTCCTTTTTGCAGCTTTCCACAATGCCAGTTCGTTTGGGACTGTTCCCTGCAGAAGGCAAGCTATCTCTTCGTTATTTATATTGTGTGTTTGTGTATGTTTCTTGTTTAGTCATAAGTTGCTTGTGTTTTTGGCATTAAAGAGTGTATGGACTATATTAAGTTCATGCGTGCATTTTTTTCACTCCGTGTTGATATAAGTTTTCATGCAGTTTTTCTACGAGATTATCTAGTGTGCATGGAGAGAAGCCATCAGCGGAGTATGCCAAGTTGAGGAAGGAATCACTTGAAAGTGAATTCGGAAATGCACTTACTTCTAGGTCCAAGCGTCTCTCCATGTACTTCAGTTTTGGCCCGTTCTTGGCATTGTATAGAGCTGCATATATTTCGTATGAGGTGTTCAAACTTACATTGGGGCATTTTTTTGTTCACGACATTAAAAAGCGTTCAGAAAAGGTATATCAGGACTTGCTTTTCTTTCATTATCTATCTCTATTTTGGCTGTATGGGGGCAGCCACGGGTGTTGTGATGGGACCTTGTAATGTGTGGTGACATAATTGCTGTATTTAACATTGAAATAGCAAAAGAGAACAAGTATCTGACCTGTGTCTCTGCCTATGGACATGATTAGTTGAATAATGTGAAGAGACCGATATGCTAATTCTGAGTTATGGCATAATAGATTGATTTAAGACGTTACACCCCCTTCCCGTACAAAAAAGGTAAAAAGTCACTGTCCTTTATATAGGGGATAAATATATGCATCACACCCATTTTTGAGCACGAGTTCTGCATTGGTTTGTGACTAGATGCACTGGATTCCTTGTAAAAGAGAGATCATATCTGAATGGTATTTGCTATACGAGCGTATTGTTTCAGTGTCTTGTTGTCAATGGCACAAATAGGTATTTGCTATATTCTTGGTTGATTGTTTAACCGTCATCTTACATATGTTGAAAAGTAAAGGGTTTAAATGCAAAAATGTCTCTAATGTTCATTCAAGACTATACTATTCATGCTAGCTCAATTCCTCCAACTGCTCTGTATGATTATATTGTAGTGAATGGATCTTCAAGGTCACTTCCATGTGAACCCCCTATTGCCAAAATTAGCACATATGTTATTTTTTTCCTGAGGGGTGGTGGTGTTTCTTATATGATTAAACAAACCAATTGGTATTCAGGCTTGTTTTGACTTATCTTACAGTAAATTGAGATTGTAGGGAAGAAGTTCGTGCATGGTATCACATTGTACATAATTTACCATCAGTATTTCATTTTTTTTAATTGTTTGTTACTTAGCATAAAGAACAAGACATGTATGGACTTCAAACAGCAATAACTCCTTTTCTACTTGATGCAGTTTTGTGATACCCTCATCCGCCTGGGTCCTTTTTATATCAAGGCAAGTCTTCTCTTGTATAGTTTGTTATTTCCAAAATATCCCTCATCATGTTGATTTTGTGGCGTGCATATACATTCACTTAACTTGGACCAATATCTCCATTGAATCATCTTTGTCATGTTTGCATATGCTTAAAGTTATTAGTCGGTACGTGGGGAGTGATTTCATGAATATCTTAGATAATAGCTTATCTATAGACGCTTAACTCTTCATGGGGACACGGTGAACCCATCAAGACATCAATTAAATACGAGTTCCACTGGGATGTAGGCAAAGAATGTTCAGTTCTTGTTTAGTTCTCATCATTTTGGAAAAAAGGAACATTAAAAAAGGTGAAAGAGCAAGTGGAAGGGGTGATTGATCTAAATAAAATATGGTGGTATTAACTTGATTTCATTTCGACTTGTAGCTTGGCCAAGCTCTCAGCACAAGACCAGATATATTACCTTCTGTATATTGTAATGAACTTGCTAAATTACAGGTACCAATCTTGTAACTATATAACTTCTAACAAATAATATCTAGTTTCTTATTTTTATCACTCACAGTTACTAATATTTACTGTTTACCAGGATCAAATACCCCCCTTTCCAACTAAAGTTGCCATTCGTTCTATTGAATCTCAGCTGGGTGTTCCTATCTCACAGATTTTTTCAGACATCAGCCCAGAGCCTGTTGCTGCTGCGTCCTTAGGACAAGTGTATAAAGGTTAGATACTTTCATCTTCTGAAGAGAAGTAGGCTTTACTTTGTCTTTGTTATGATGGTTGCGATTGTACACGGTTCATATATATTGCATGCATCTTCTTGATGTTTTTCTTTGCTCTCATCTCTTTGCTTTAGCATGTTTTGTGCTTAGTATTATCTAATTGTTTAAACGCCTTCCTCTATAGACATAAGGAATGGATGGAGAAATGGTAGGGCATTGCACTGACTATGTTAATCTAATAGATTTTCACTTTACTTCAAGTTTTGCAGCTCATCTGCATACAGGGGAGCTAGTAGCTGTGAAAGTTCAAAGGCCTGGTATGTCACTTTCTTTGACCCTTGACGCCTTGTTATTTAACATGATTGGGGGCCAATTAAAGCGATTTGCCAAAGCAAGGAAGGATATAATAGTAGCGGTTAACGAAACGGTGAGTCTTCTAGCATATGCAACAAGTTCAGTGTCAATACTTGATTGGGAATTTACTTCTTGCAAGCATTGCTTAAGTGTATTAATACATTGCTGGTGTGCTTGGGATACGTGGCATGTGGTTTTCTAATGATTACTCTTCAGCAGCTCACATATGATATGGATGGAGATTATTATTAAATCAACAATGTTGATTGTTGATATGTAACTGCAACTTCCAATCAGAAACTAAAGTTTTAAGACAAGGTTGTGGAAAGGAACACAATTAAGGAAGAAAATTAAGCATGTAAAAGTAAAACATTTGGGCAGGTTCACTGAGATCTGATCATAATGTAGACCTGCCAAATGAAGAAATGAAATATAAATTCATCAAGTGATTGCAAAATGCATAGTATGCGAGTCTAAGAATTTACAGACAAGTTTGTTAAACATGAGTAATTATACATCGTTGCTAACTTGCTATATAAAACCATAAATATAGGGTACCTACCAAATTAGATGAATACGCAATCCACTTCAATAGATATTAATCTTTTATAAAAGCTGATTTTTGATATTTGTTCTTAAATTTCTGCTCTCTTCAAAGATTCTGTAACATATCATATAACTAACATGTATTTAATCGAAGGTAAGCTTGTTCCAAAATGTTATCTTTCTAGTACTCGGTAGATTGTAAACCAGACTCCATTTTTGGTTTAAGGAAGTAATACATATAAAAATACGAACAATTAGATGAAATTGATGGATAATGCGAAGTTCTTTAGAAAATAAGTTACACCGCCATCCGCCATGGACAAGTTTAGTAACAATGATTTTGGTAAAGGGAGAGGATGATCAAGTGCACTTCAGATGATAGAATAATGGTTTAGAAAATAAAGGAGCCAATGGAATTGAACCCTCGTCCCCCTGGTTAAGGTGAAGTATTTTTGCCAACCAAAACTAGGGGATTTTCTTTTTCTGATACATATAATACATATATAACTCAAAACTTAAGGGATCTCCATTTTCCTCTCTGGCCTCAATTGCTCAACCTAGGTCCATCCCTTCTAAGATTGGTAGATGGGATTCTTTTTTTACTTTTAATTGTTTATCAAGGGAATTTGTGCTTTTAGGGTTTGCCTTTCTCCAAATGGTATTGTGCTGCTCACATATAAGCATTTTAGTCTCCTAGGTCTAATTTTTGAATACTTAATAAATTTAACAGAGCGATGATTGTCAGATTGAATGCTTGATCAGAATATCTCATGATTGCTCTTTATTGTTGGTAGTATTTTCATTATTTGGCTATATGCCTGTACAAAAAAGAACAATTAAAAATTACAGAATTGTTCCCTCAATGGAACCTTCTTTTTTATATATGTTCCTTATGACTTCAATGCATTCACCTGTGCTTTTTCATGACCCAAGCTTCTCATTGAATAGGTCAGGCACATGTTTGAAGAAATTGATTACATTCTTGAGGGACAGAATGCTGAGCGATTTGCTTCTCTCTATGGTTTCAGCTCCTGTAAGTGATTTCTAATTATTACAATGCTTCATCTTATGTCATTATCGATCTTCATGGTTAAATGTGTACAGTGTACCGCACTAAAGAGGAGTCCTCATGATTCTTGCAACTGCAATTGCATGTAGAGTTCTCTCTGTTTTCAGGTCATTTAATATTCCATTTTGGACTCTGTCTTTCTTTGCATATTTTCTTCAACACTACAGTGGTTGATGGAGACCTGGAATGCTGATCCTTGCCACTTGTCTGTAATATGCTGAAAATTCACTTCTTAAATGCTACTATGCTTTTGTCGTTAGTTGCTTAAGCTAGGTCCTGCACACAGAAATCCTATTTGGGTTCACAGACATAGCTGCAATACTGTTCCCATGGCGAAAATTTAGAATCTTCCCTTCAAGCGAAGGGAGATATTTCCTTGGCGGTTCTTTTTCTAATTACATGAATATAAATAAATTTTGTCATCATCAGATGACATTACCAGCCAACTCAATAAATTTTACCTAAAACGATCACAGCCAAACATAATTGAAAAAAACCCAAAACAGGCACAGTCACTCATAACTCCATAGAGGAAAGGAGTTGAGTCAACTTATGCTAGGAAAAGTATTTGGGAAAACTATGGTGGAAACTATGAGTCTCAACATTTGCAGAAGTCAAACGGGCAACAGAAAGTGAAAAGAAGCAGGTTTCGTTACTAAATTTAACACAAAAGCTGTTTGATGTCTTCTAAATTCGGCTTTGGAGGGGCCACCATTTATGCAGTCTTTTTTGATGATTTGAATTGTAAAAGAATTCAAATATTGGGTGGTTGGTTTTTTATTATTTTGCTGTTAAAGAAAGCAGACCAGATAGTATTGCTTCGAACTACAACTCGGGTGTCCAAAAAGGTGCAGCAAAGCAGGTTTCTGATGAGACGAAATAGTAAATTGGTGCTTACCCAATTTGCTTAAATCCTCATCCTTTTTTCTAATCCATCCTTGTGTGGCTGTATATCCAACATGGGAAAGGACTAACCCCAATGGGGCAGCCTACTGGTTAAGGCTTGGTGATGGGAAAAAACCCACCCAAGTTCGAATCCGGGGGTGAGCAACCAGGGGCCACTGAGNAAAAAAAAAAAAAACATGGGAAAGGACCATTTTAGTTATTTTGTAGTTAAATGGATAGGATAGTGGCCAATATATTTGATGATTGCAACAGCCGTGAGTAGTTCTTATTAGTGGCTAATTGGTAGCGACGTGCAAGGGCTTAGAGCGTTTTCCTTTCAGTTTGGCATCTGCATTTAGAGTTTGATGCAATTGTTACTTTGGGCTTGCTGTGCTTGCATACCATCATAAGACTAAACTAAAATTTCCATATTACCCTCTTTCCAGCGACTTTCAAGGTTATGCATGCTACCATGTATCTGCATTGTAAATTACTATTTTGTATTGATTACTAGTCTTAGATATAAGGTTCTAGAAGTTTCTGTCACTCGATTTGTTCCTATCTGTTGACTCAGGTTGCTTCGTTTGGTCATATTGCATAAGATTGATACTGTACTTTGCATACTTCACTTAGTTCGTTGCTATTAAATTTTTGTAATGGGTGTATTGTATTGAAATACTTGGAGGCTGATAAGGATGATGATCATTATTGCAGCTCAACTAGAAAAAACCTACCCAAAGGAGAACTGCGTTAAAGTTCCAAAGATATACTGGAAATTTACCCGAAGAGCCGTGCTTACAATGGAATGGATTGATGGTATTAAGCTTAATGATGAAGCTGCATTGAAGAAGGCCTCTTTAAATCGAAAGGAACTAATAGATAGGGTATCAAGGACATTCATAGCTCTTCTTCTGTCTTATTTATATTAAATACCCGTCGTTGGATTATTTTATGGGTGATTACGTGGTGAATTTTGTCAAGTGCATAATATCCTGAAAAGAAATTTCTTTCTAATGCCAACCCTATTCTGGTTCGAAGGGGAATTTCCCTACATCTAGTTCAAGTATTTTTCTTTACATGCATATTGATGGAAGTTGTTTGACAACTTGCCCGCTGCCCAAAATGCTTCTATGCTAAGTTAGTTTTTATGACCACCAAATGCCCAGAATGCTGAGTGATTTGCTTCTCTCTGTGGTTTCAGTTTACTTAATTTATTCATGGAGATCATCACATTATAGTTTTTTGGAAATTAGCCTCGTAAAATTTTGGGGCCAAGTGTTATCCTCTAATGTCCAACTTGAGAGTATTTACAATAATGATTTATATGAGTTGATCCCAGTAGGAAAAGCATTCAATGAAATATAGGACATTCCAAAATGTTTATCATTGTGAATGGTTTTTTAAGGGAGTATATGGCTATATGCTCCCTTGGTTCAAAAAGAAGATACTCATTTCTTAATCCATGTTAAAAGTAGGTGAAACATAATTTTTTTGTTTCAAGAGTTTAACAATTATATTCTTGAAGTCTCGAAAATATTGGTCAAGTACATGATTTCATGAATGTGCACTAGAAAGTGGGAAGCACCAATGTGAAGCTTATGATTATACTTGGACATGTTTATTTTCTATACTGAGTTTTGCTTTTTAGGGGTTGTACTGCTCCCTGATGCAATTACTTGAGGTGGGATTTTTCCATGCTGATCCTCATCCCGGAAACCTTGTTGCTGTCAAAGGAGGGTCGCTTGCTTATTTTGACTTTGGGATGATGGGGGATATACCGCGCCACTACCGCGTTGGACTTATCCAAGTGGTAAGAACTGCCTTTTCTTAGCTTTGAAGCAAGTATTCCTGGTAAATATATAGTATAACGTTTATTATATTTTGAAAATTTCCCCTTCTTTTTCTTATGTGGCAATACAAATGTCCAAACCTGATGAAATTGAATTATGACAATTGATTGTGCTCGCCTTACCTATTATAAGGGATTGTCATCTTGAAATTCGACCGAGAAAGGTGTGAAGAAGCTCGTATACTTGTGGTTCTTATTTATAATGGCTCAAGCCTTGCCAACATATATAGTACATCTATGGGGGTAGGTTTTAGGTAACTGTCTAGCTGGTAAAAGAATGGTACATCGTAGACGAACATCAAAACGATATCTCTAGGAGGTGCATTACATAACTACTATACAATTATTACATCATCTCGCGGTATTAGCCAAATCTATTAAGCTTTCAAGGTGGTGGAGGTTTATAAATTAAAAAATGGTGTGGGTGTAAACTACAGCGTGGTACTAGCTTCTGCAGAAATCCTATAAAAATATTGTAGCGATAAAATACCACTACCGTTATCCAAGATGCTTTAGCAATTTCAGCTTTGAAGAAACAAACATCAATTCTAATCAGATTTTATTCTCTTATCTTTTTTGGTTATCTCATAGTTAATGCCGTTAGCCTAAAAGCATGATAGTTATATCAGTGATCTATGACTTGTTTGGATCGCCTGACTCTGTTTGATTTGTTTTGGGTGCTGTTTGTTCTTATCAGCTTGTACACTTCGTCAATCGGGACTCTCTGGGTTTGGCCAACGATTTTCTCATGTTGGGATTTATTCCCGAAGGGGTTGATATGCTGGCAGTTTCGGATGCACTTAAAGCATCCTTTGGTGGTGATGGCACCAGACAATCCCAAGATTTCCAGGTTCCGTTTACTGTTATATCCATATGTACCGAGATGCTTGGCATGTTTTCTATTCTCAGCGCAACTGCCATAACATATATTCATAATGAATTTACCATTCCACCATGTGAACTACTTTGTTTAGATGTAACTACGTACGGATGTTGGATGGTCTGCAGAAAGAAATTTTCACATGCTAGCTAAAGTTTTTGTGTGAGCAAATAAATACCATCATGGACAGAAAATCCTCCATCACGAAATATATGCAACAATTTCCTTTTTGGAATCATAAAATGCGATTATTTCCTTCTTTTTGTCATTGTTTCAATCCAAAATTACTTCTTTGCCCATTTGAGCCATTGGTGGCACCGACTTTTGTCCATAAGATTCTTCTATTTTGTCATCATTGAGGTGTTTTAGATATTTGACTGAGAGTCAAACTCTTTCAACAAACTAAGTGCCTGGTTAATAGTTGCATATATTTTGAGATGCAGGGAGCACTAATATTAATTTTGTCAGGGAGATGAGACAAGATGGGTAAAATACTAAACTACCCATGTCAAATTAAAACCCAAAAAATTTCCACGATTCTTTCATCGCCTAGCTCACCGTTGCCCATCCAGTCCTGGCACTCCACATACCAAACGCACCTTAACTGCTTTGTTTGCATGTCCTGAGATTTGACCTTCGTTTTAAATCAAATGGCAGGCGATAATGAACCAACTTTATGATGTTATGTATGAGTTCAACTTCTCTCTCCCTCCGGATTATGCCTTGGTGATACGAGCACTGGGATCACTTGAAGGAACAGCAAAAACATTGGATCCGGAATTCAAAGTTGTCGAAAGTGCATACCCTTTCGTTATTGGAAGACTACTGGCGGACCCCAGTCCTGACATGAGGAAAATATTGAGAGAACTCCTTATTCGTAACGATGGTTCCATAAGATGGAATCGGTTAGAACGGTTGGTAAGTCATCTCTTTCATCACTTCTATATCATCTGTTTTTGCTGATACTTCATATGTACCTTTGAAATCACACCTATGGTTATTAGTGACCCTGGGGGAAAGTTCAAATGAGAACCATAAATATTTTGAGAACCCGAGAACTAACTATTCATGTGATATTCATGATAAATATAGTGATAAATATTCATGATGAAAATACATGATATTCATGATGAGAGAAGGCATGATATCATGAATTATGAAATTGCATTCATGATGAAAATTATTCATAATGAAAATACATGATATTCATGATGAAAAAAAGGCATGATATCATGAACTATGAAATTGCATGCTATTCATGATGAATAATACATGGATTTGTTGAATTCGCAAGTTATTGAAATATATATGGTTCACATTTAAACTTTCACCATGACCCTGCAATATGAACTTTAAAAACTGAACAATGTGATGGTTACAGGTGGCTGCAATTTCCAAGCAGCCCTCTGAGACAGATGGGGAAGTTAACGATGCTCACAAATCATCTTCAAATCCACTGGAGTGGAAGTCGTTTGACATGCATGCTGTTGTTTCTGCCACGGAAGATCTTTTCAAGTTCATCTTATCCGAGAAGGGTTTCAGGGTGCGTCTTTTTATCGTTCGCGATATAGTCAAAGTGGCAGATATTTTTCTCCAGGATGAAGTCACTCCTTCCATGTTCGATGAGAACCAACCAACACAACCGGTGGAATCTGAGGTTGGGCTGATATAATAATCCTAATTCACGATTCCCATGCTGTTTTACAGTTGTTATATATTTGCGTTTTTGTTTCCAGGGGGAAGCTACTCTCAAAAGGGTGGTTAACGGATTCGGGTACTTTTGGCAAGCCGTGAAATTGGCACCCGATGTATGGATGGCCATGCTGATTCGCATGGCGTTGAACCCAGAGGTTCACAGATTTTATTACGACATCATTTCAGCCTTGTTCATGCATTCTAAACGCCGAATTCCCGACACAATCTGGATTTCTATATCCAGATTTCTGCACAAATTGGCTAAATGTAGGACTTCTGGTCGTTAAGCGGTTTATAAAACTATCATAACTTCAAAGGGAAAATTCACATACGCATACGATTCTTATGGTAAATTCTATAGGAGCCATTTGACCATTGTGACCCTGGGGGTGGATTTTGTTGAGGAGGTGAAAGAGAGATTGGTGGCTATTTAGTCATTTCAAACAATCTTGTGTTTTAGAAGAAATAGGAGGAGGGGATAATAAGGTTGTAAATTTTGAGTTTGTAACCAAATGAGACGATTGATATAATATATAGGGTAATTTACATGTGAATCTTGTATATTGAGAGGTTGGTTCCTCATGTCTTCAATCTTGTATTTGGTTGTGGTTGGAGTTTAAAGAAAGAAAGAAGAATGAAGGATTTAGATTATTGGATTTGTGAAAAACAAGGAAAGTTGTTTTTTTTTTCTTGTTGAACATGGTCCATAGGATTGTTTACCTCTTAACGGTTCTATTAGGAGGCAACCTCTGAATCGTTAAGTGGTGAATTCTGTTTGTTAAAAAAATGGACTGCCTTTTAATGGTTTCAAAACTCTCTGAATGATTAAGTATCCCGGATGTCTCTTAATTACTCAGAGTCCTCATTTCATATTCAACAATTACCAAACCAACATATTTCATTTTGCATCATATTATAAGAGCCACATAATCATTCTGACCACTTAATCATCCAGCTCTAAGTCATTCAGCAACTGTCAAACAACCCCTTATTCAATTGACTAAAACTCTGAAGAAAGTTATTGGTAGTTTTTTATTTATATAATGTGTTGCAATGTTAGGGGGTGTTTGGGAGTCCTCATTTGAAACCTTCGTTTATGACTTATCTCTTTCTTAGAAAAGCAACAAGTTTTTGAAGTGTTTGGATTGACTTATCTCTTTTCTGGAAAAGCCGGTAAGGAGTTCTCAAGGAAGCCGAAACATTCTAACTTTTTAAGGAAGGGGATAAGCTGATAAATACTTTTCATCGTAACGAAATTCCAAACGCCCTTTAGTGTGAGAAAAGTATATAGAAATATAGCAATGCTTGGAATATATTCTGTAATAAAATTTGTAACATGATATGATTTTAAAAAAGGTACACATTGTTTTAATAAAATAAGAGGATTGTTGTTTGCACCACATTTTATGTGAAATCAGGTCATTCTAGACATTGAGAATGTAGAAAAACAGTTTATGACAGTGACGTGTGTGAAAGAAAATGATGCATTTAGTAACTTTTTAGATGCATTTAGGGTCGTTATAAATTTCTCTTTCATATTGTTGTTTAATCTTTTTGAGGAAGATATGATGATTACATAGTGATGAGTCAAATCATTGCTTTATTTCTGGTTTCTTTGCATGTTCCTTTTCTTTTGCTTGGAAGCACAAGGGTCCACAGTAGACATGAGAGGGTCAAAGTCTTCATCATTTTTAATTCTTTCTTTTCATGTTATAATCTTTTACTGTATTCATTCTGTCCCTTATTCACAACTTAGGAAAAGAAAAATAATATTTCTAAGTCAAAAAATATCTCCAAAATATTCCTTCTAGCAAAAGGGGTAACTATGTTAATGTATTTTAGCCTTGATTATGTTTTTTCTTTTTGTTTTTTGTTTAAGTGTTGTTTTCAATTAATTAATTTTTGATGCTGAAATATTATTGAGCATGTCAATAATAAGATTGACTTTTATATTTTGGTGGCTGCATGTCATTTTTGTTATACATGTAATGAAAAAACATAAACATTTTTTCAAAACCTACAGAATAATGATTTTGTATTTGTATTTATTTCATTTTTTGTGTGTACTCAGGCATAAATTTTTATATGATATCGATAACAACACTTTTGTTTTTTAGATTTGTCAAGTTCTACTCTTAACGTATGGGAAGTGATATTGCCAAGGCCTCAATTTACTTCTTCCACAGCAATACCTATAAATTTACTTTTATACCCTTTTTTCTCACCTACCGACCCCCACTCACAATGTAAAAACATTTACATTTATCCCCTCTTAGATTTATTCATAAGTACACTTTATACCTTTTAGTTATCTATTTTTCTTTTTTAATTTTAATAGNTAATTCTAATAAGTTACATCATTATTATCGTCTCGTCGATACGTTCGAAATGAGTCCAATATTGAATATTTTTTGATTTTACTATCTTATTATACATAATGAAATTGTCTAATATGATTAACCTATATTATATAATTCATTTTTGACGAAACTGTTTCATATTTTTGTGTTTTTTACGTAAATTTTTTTTGAATGTCATTGTCTTTTGAAGAAATTGATTTAACTACAT
>LUCG01198657.1:0-17546 GCA_001633085.1 Carthamus tinctorius | reverse complement strand
TGGATTTGAAATCCAAATCCCTCCAATTCCATTCCATTCCCGCAAGACGAACGCGCCCTTAGTACCTTTGAGAATTTCTGAATGGTAACTGTGTGTTGCTAGAAGCCCATGTTTATATTGAATGCATTCATCTGTCATAGGCTAGCTTATCAAGTTTTTTCCCAGAATTGCCACTCAATTGGCCAGAAATATCCAGGATTAAAGAAATTGCAACCTTTGTCCTTTGCTCTATAAAATAAACTAAACAAGACTTGGGGCCTGTTTGTTAGCTGTTTATTGGGCTTAATGAGACTAGCAGTTTATTCTGTCAGTTATGATTGTTTGTTAGTGGCTTAATGATATAGAAAATGGCTTATTCAGTAAGCTTTTAGGAGGGGGCTTTATGCAGAAAGCCAAGTTTTTCCAAACCTGTCACTCCCATTTAAAAAAACACGATTTTTTCAACTATGGAAAAACCCTCCATAGCAAAAACTTTCTGGATCTATACAAACAGATTAATTTACAGAAACAACTTTATCCATACAGCACTTGATGGAAAACCAACCAAATAGCCCCTTAGACGTTCATCTTAAAGAGTAGAACAATCATCTCTATGAAAAACTCAACTTGTGCAAGGTGCAAAAATAAAGGATAAAAGCATTCCAAGAGGAAAAAAAAAAACTTAATGGAAGTGCTAAAATTTGGAAGAGAGTCCTGAAGTAAAATAACAGCAATCAAAATTCAAAAGAGGCAGACAGGGCATATAGATAGAAAAATATACAAGGAACATAACCAAAATAGGAATAACTACCCAAAAATCTAAAAGGTTGTGTAACAGTTGCTAAATGGGTTTGATACTGGAAGATTAAGTGGTTTAAATGATTAAGATAGCTCTTATAATATCATTAAAATGAAATATGATTGCTTAATAATTGTTCAAAATGAAATTACTACTATAAATGGTGAAAAGAAGCCCAAGTTACAAAATCTTATAAAACCACCAACAAGACACAAACTTTTTCTTTTCTCAAACAAGATTCAATGACAAGATACAAACTCATAAATAAGGTGCAGCACAATCTTTCAAGCCCAATAATAAATAAAGCCAACAGTTCATGATAACATCATCATCAATCAACAAATAGCAGACAACCAACTAAATAGCAATTCATCAAACCAAGAGACCACTGCAAGAAGATATTCCATACCAAAATTAAAACACATAAGACAGTTAGCTACAAAAGAAAGTAAAAAAAAAAATACAAAAAAGGGGTGAAACAAATTAGGGCTAGAATAATTGCAAGAAAGAAAAAATAACAATTTCAAGAAACTAACTTTCAATTGAAATCAAATGTTTCACAACAAACTAAAACACCACTTTCAATTCACCTCCTAAACCACATAATTCATCAAGAAGATGAAATTTTTACAAAAAAAAAACAAACCCTAACCCTAACACAACAAACCCTAAACCCCCAAATCTAAGAACTGGTAAACTTGGTAACGGCCTTGGTTCCTTCAGACACGGCATGCTTCGCCAGCTCGCCGGGGAGCACCAGCCTCACGGCGGTCTGAATCTCCCGCGAAGTAATCGTCGGCTTCTTGTTGTACCTGGCGAGCCGCGACGACTCCTGAGCCAGCTTCTCGAAGATGTCGTTGATGAAGGAGTTCATGATCCCCATGGCCTTGCTGGAGATCCCGATATCGGGATGGACCTGCTTCAGGACCTTGAAGATGTAGATCTTGTAGGTCTCCACGCTCTTCTTGTTCCTCTTCTTCTTCTTGTCGGCCCCTCCGGCGCCGGCCTCCTTCGGGAGCTTCTTCCCGGCCTTCGGCTTCTTCTCGGCGGGGGCCTTTTCGGCAACGGCGGACTTCTTCTCCTCCGTTGGCTTCTTCTCGGCGGGCTTCTTCTCTGCCTTTGGCGCCATTTTTGATGGAGTTTTTTTTTGGAGAGAGAGAGAAAATGGAGGTTGTTGGTGGGATGAGGTGATTGAAGGTGGGGAGGGAGGGTTTGTATTTATATGGGGAGTGGGGGAATGAGGTGATTGGTGGGTTTTGGTTGACGCGGATCGTGGATGGTGGCCGTTGATTTGTGTTTAGATGGGGAGTGTTTTTGGACGGACGAGATTAAAAGTGAGGATGGGTGGGAGTTGGATGCGACGCGGATAGGGTGAAGCTAAGGATGGACGGATGAGATCTGATATGGCGTATAAAGGACAAGATAGGAAAAACAAAGGAACATTTTTAGGAGACTTTTATTTTATATATTCTTTTCATTAAATTTTATCTCAACCACGTTTGAAAACCACCTAAAAACTAGGAGATAAACAAAATATAAACAAAATCAATGGTTAAGATACGGTTTGTACAAACTACTCAGTTTGTATTTGATACTTCCACTGCTTAATTATGTTGGATTGACTAAAAATTTTGACGTGTTTTTTGTAAGGTGAAGCTAAATACATCCATTGACTTGCTATATACACCCAAAAGGTGAATTGCGTCATACACACATACGTCAACATCAAAGACCACTTTTTCAATTCCCGATGCATTCATTTCAATTCCCAATGCATTCACATGTTTTGCAAATTGGTGCATATAGCAACCCCCTTTTTGTATTGACATCGTCGTTATATGTTGTGTAACACCTCTAAATTCTAAAAATGGTAGAAAATTAAACTCTTGGCGTTATGTAAGAGGGAGGGTTGGATAAGTATGGAAATTCTAAATAGAAGTATATCTGATTTCCAAATAGAACGAGAATAGGTTGGGTCTTGTATGTGTAACACCAATTTTGTTATCTTCAAACCCGGATGACGCCTCTCTGAAGCTAAGGCCATCCGCTGTGGTGTGAGCGGGTAGGTGCTGGGTTGTGGGAGCCCGGCAGGTTCCATCGGCAACACCGCCGTAGCCCGAGCGGGTTCCACCCCCTCGGTTTGCCCAAGCCGAAGACAAAGCCGGCCACCCCTACCCCTACCCCCTCTCTCTCTCTATCTCTCTCTTATTTCTTTATTCTTTTTTATTTATTTAATGAAATAAAATGTGGGTAATATTGGGTAAACCACAGTGGATAGTTTGGGTTGGTTTGGGTAAAATAGTGGAAAGCTGATGTGGTGCTGATGCGTCAGTTGGGTTTATTGGGTTCAAGGGGTCGACGGTGGATGGCCTAATGTACCAAAACTTCAAATGTCACTCAGGTCCCACTAAGACATAAATTGGTCAAAACGAACATTTTTGTTTTTAACGATTCAACATTTAAAACACTAGTCATGAAAAAAAATGTGTTTCGAAAGCTAGTTATTTTCAAATCAAATGTTTGGTTTAGATTAATAACCAATATATAAACTCCTCAAAAAACATGTGCATGCTACAACTCTAGAACACCGGTTATATAGATAAAATTGTGTTTAAATATTGAAAGCATGGATAGTGAAGTACCCCAAAACAACAAATTTTGATGACGTGGGAGACATGATTCCATCAAATATGGCGGGAACACAAAAGTAATTAATTTATCAACGTTTTTTAGTTTGACCTTAGGTCACGGATCCCCACATACGACACTATCGAGTATCACCGCAAGATTCATTTAGTGATTAGTGTTTAATCAACCTCTAAATGAGTTTAACCTTGAAAGTCATTAGTCTATGTATACGACTCCAACAAACTAGCACAAGACGTAGTTCATATACGACTCAACCAACTACCACCATAGGCTAATGGCTTTTTGTACGACCCAATAGGTTACCACCGAAAGACATCTACGCATAAATTGGAACTACTTTATAGACTTAAGTTATGAACACCAAAACTCCACGCTTAACAACAAGACAAACTTATATGATTTTAAATCTAAATGCATTACGGTATAATTACATGATTCTAGTTGAATTATAAATAGAAGTATCTAATTCTCATATAGAATAAGAATAGGTTGGGTGTTACTACAACACCAATTTTATTATCTTTAAAACCGGATGACGCCCCTCTAAAGCTAGTGTACCAAAACCTTTACAAATCTTCAAATGCCTCTCAAGTCCCACTGAGACATAAATCGGTCAAAACGAACATTTTCTTCCAACACAACGATTCATCGTTTAAAACACTAGCCATAAAAAAAAATGTGTTTAGAAAGCTTGTTATTTCCAAATCAAATGTTCATTTTAGATTAATGATCAATATCTAAACTTATCAAAAGCATGTGCAGACTGCAAACTCCGGAAGACCAGTTGTATAGATAAAACTATATGTTCAAAATATTGAAAGCATGGATGGTGAAGTACCCAAAACAACAAATTTTGATGACATGGAAGACATGATTTCATCAAATATGGCGGGAACACAAAAATAATTCATTTATCAACGTTTTTTAGTTTGACCATAGGTCATAGATCCCCATATACGACACCATTTAATATCACCGCAAGATTCTCATAGTGACTAGTGTTTAATCAACCTTAAAATGAGATTAACCTTGAAAGTCATCAGTCCATGTATACGACTCCAACGAGCACTACCACAAGACTTACCCCGTATATGACTCAACCAACTACCACCATAGCCTAATGGCTTTTTATATGACCCAATATGTTACCATTATAAGATCTCTACACATGAATTGAAACTACTCATTAGAATTAAGTTATGAACATCAAAACTCCATGCTTAACAACCAAAGAAGCTTATATGCCTATAAATCTAAATGAATTACAATATAATTAAGTGATTGTAATTGAATGACCAACACAATTGGTAATCTCAATTAAATGTACAATAAATGCAATCATATCCAAAAATATACAGTGAGAAATTTAAACTAAACAAGTGTCCCTAAAACTCATTTTGACCAAAAACAACCAATAACTTCACACTTATGTGATCACTCATTTAAACCCAACACGAGTTAATAAATTATAGACTAGATTACATGTTTGGTCCACGTGGTATATGTGTTTTAACACCCTAGGTCCCTAAAATGAGATATACATGGGTTGCATCATTGTGTTTGCATTTTATAACGTGTTGGATCCCTAAACCTAAGTTTGTTAAAAAAAATCATGCTAAACATGTTAAGTAGAGGGGTATTTTAGTCATTTCTTTTGTTTTTTTTATCAAAACAACGGGGACCATACATGTGGTTTATCCCACCTGACCTCACTGTCTTACCCTCCATCTTCCTAACTAGCCAAACCCTCTTACCGCCTACCTCCACATCGTTTGCGTCACCAACCACCTTCACCTTATGTCACCGCCATTTGCACAATTGCCCCTTACTATAGCATCTATTCGCGACAGCCTCCTCATACTCATTCCTTTCCATTTTCAACATCTTCATGATGTGGGGGCTACCACCATACCGGAAGCCAACCATAAACGTCATTGATCTACTACATCGTTTTCTTCAATACCAGATTTGAGACCACATTAAGCATTGCTGCTTCATTAAGATCGGAATCCAAAAACCAAATCCATAAGAAACAGATAGTTGGACGACCGTTAGTGTAACACCCCGTTTTCCGAAGTTAGTATTTAACGGAGTTTAGTTTTGTGTTATGTTAACTTTTAGGGTATTTGTGTGAACTGCAGAACCTTGGGGGCCTTAGGGTCATTCCTCAAAGTGAAGGGTGGTAGTGGCATGTATATAAGGGGTTAGAAAACCATAGTTTCTCTCATAATCTCCCTGGGAGCGATTTTGAGAGAGGGNATTTTAGAGTTTCAATTGGCAAATTGGGAGCATCAATTGGCTTAGCAATCGTTCAATTCGCGGATTGTTGGTGTTGTTGGTGAAAGATATGAACTTTAATTCGAGTTATTATTGTGTTTTGGGTTGGTTATAAGTTAGGGTTTATAGGGTTGGGGTTCGATCAATTGTTGGTTAAATTGATAGAGTTTGGGTGTTAAATTGATGTTAGATTGTGATTCTATGGTTGGGGATGCTTCTATATGCATCAGTTGGTTTATTGGTAGCAGAAATCAGTGCTAGAGGTGAAAACCTCGACTTTGGGACGAAATCCCGTTTGAAGTCGATTTTTGGCATTCTGGGTACATTTTGCGTAGCGAAGCAGTATCTCGCGTCGCGAGGTGGTCGCACCGCGAAGCTCACCCTCGCACCGTGAGGTACCGAGTTGTCATTTTGTTCGTTTCAGTCGGGGGCACGCGTTCGTGAAACCCAGATCTCGCATTCGTGAGATCCCTATGTGTTGATTTTGGACTTTTCCGAATAGGGTTCGTTTGGGGTTTCTTGGTTTACACTCCCCTAAGGGATGTTAGAACTTGATGTTTCGTGAAATTTAGGAGAAATTGGGCTAGCGTAGCTAGGTCATTTCGGTTAAGGGGTCAGGTTATGTTTTAGAACCCACTTTTGGGTTGAGTTTTGATATGTGTATGCATGTGTATGTGTTATAGGTGTTTAATACCTACTTGTGGTGATCAAAGCTCGAGAAACTGTGACGTTGTGACAGGTGAGTACATCAACCTTCTTTATGCGGCTATATGTGCTAATTGCGTGAATGCATTATGTGGTTGAAATGAGACTGACATGCATGTTATGGCCGTGCCCATTGTATTGGTGGTGGCTACCGTGGGTAATGGTGGTGTGATAGCCTGGTACCAGAGTCTACGGTCCTTGATGGTAGAGAGCCGTAAGGACATTGTGTGTTGCATGTCCAGTTCTTATTTAATGTATGTGATTATGTTATATATGGTTTACTAAAGTGTGGTTTGTGCTCACTAAGCGTAAAAGCTTACCCCTTCGTGGTTCTATCTTTTTAGTAGTAGGTACTTCCGGGGTTGATAAGGGGAAAAGCCACGCTTGAAGCTCCGATGTGGCCGAGACTTAGCTCTACTTTTCAAGTTAATAAACTTTCAGAATCATGTTGAATAATTTTGATTTATTATTGGGAAAGACTTATTTTGTCAGTTGGTTGGACCTCGTTTGATGATTGATTTATGTTACCCAACGTTTTATGAAATTATTTGATGACTTTTATATTTTTAAGTTTTAATCTTTTATGGACCTTTTCTGCTCTTAAGTTTACTTTCATTTAAAAACCATATGTTTTCTGTTAAATGTATGAAAACTGGATTCGGGTCTTTACAGTTAGCCTCAAGGACCAAAACCACTAGAAAACTGCAAAATGTGGAGGGTTCGTTTGTAATAAATGAAGATAAATGACCAAATTCATTTTTTAAAGATTCATTAGGGACCAAATATGTAATTTACCAATAATTATATTAATCTTCTATCTTAGTGGTTAAAGCACCATTTGCAGTCATGAATGAAAGTCTCTAAAAACCTTGGGTGTTACAAACTAGTTATTTGATCAAGCATAGCTAGTTTATTGGTTAACATATACTTTATTAAGTAATTTACCGAAATGTATAATCGTTTGGAAAAGATTTTTTTTTTTTCATGTTTATACTAGGAGATCGAAATTGTTACATCTAGATTGGGTCAAATAGATGAATGGGTATGCAGCGAAAGTCCATGGATAGGGAGTACCTGAAGGATGAGGCTGAAGGAGCCACAAAGCATTTGTTCGGGTCGAGGGGTCTATAAGTTTTCAGAGAACTCGACAGCTTGGTGCCAACTATGGTTAGATCAAAGGTTGAAGAATCGATAGATGTTCAAACTCTGTAGGTTAGGAATCATAGGTTGTGCGGCTCCGCTAATTTGATGGTCAGGCACACATGCTGGTTCGAGTGGCCGTTGGATATACGTGACACAATAGCAATCGGATCATGTCCATGGTGCGATTGGCCCAATAAAAATCAGGTCACCGCTTGTAATCTGTCGCCATGGGGTTACGCCCACCGGCGGTTTTCAATCGAGGCTACGAGCCCCGTCGTCGCTTTTGCCGTTGTTTTGTTTCGGTTGGGATCGTTTGTTTCGTGCCGCTGTTGTGGTTCTGTAAACGTCTGTTTTGTTTTCTGTGTGATACCCTTGAACGCCATCTACATGTTTGTTGGTAATCGTATAAAGGTTTGAAGCTTTTCCAAAAAAAAAACCCAAATATGAAAACTAATACATAAATTAGGGGACTACTCTTGTAATCAACTTAGATTGGTATCTTAAAAAGTTTCATGTTAGCCCTTGTACTTTTCTTTTTGTCAAAGAGGACCTTCCATTAGCTTACTTTGTTCAATTTCAATGGAGTTTCTCCCCCAAATAGAAGAAGAAAGAGAGAGAGAGAGAGAGAGCCCCAGCCAGTTCAAACCCCAACCTCCAACTGTCCATGGCGGCACCAAATCGCTCCCCTATGCGTGTCCTAATCCGTCCTCCATCGTCTTCCTCCATCACTCCTCCACCCGCCACCACTCTCCCACCACCACCGCCACCGTCGTCTCTTCCGCCGCTTCCTCCTCCGCCTTCAACAGCATTCCGGCAGAACGGCGTCGTCGTGGTCGGCTTCGTCGGCCGGCGCCAAGGCGACGTGAGCCAATTGATCAACCGGATTGTAGACGCCAACGTTTTTGGCTCCGGGAACGCTGACGTGGCGCTGGGGTTTGAGAAAACAGGGGAGATCGTCACCGACGAGGTCAAGGATTGGTTCGAGCAACGGCGGATTAGCTATTATCACGAAGAGGCCAAAGGAGTTTTGTATTTGCAGTTTTGTTGCTCTACCGAGTGTCTGGTTATGGAAGGGTTTTCGGAGGTTCCAAGTGGATTTGATTCGGTTTTTGAGAAGCAGGAGTTTGGGGATCTTCAAGGGATGCTGTTTATGTTTTCCGTGAGTTCATTTCTCTCCAAATTGACCCAATTCCATGCTTGATTTTGTTTATTTGCTATACAAATGACTTTGAATTTTGCATTAGCATTAGCATTAGCATTTCGAATTTGTTGTTTGGTTCTGTTCATAACGGTATAATGCTGGTTGAGTGGCTTACAACTGAGCTGTAAAGAGTGTTNATATATATATATATATATATATAGGGTCAAGTTCAAATGGAAACTCATATTTCATTGAGAACGTGAGAACAGCCGAGGGGGCGCCACGTTATTCAGACTGAATACTGAATGCTGTATTATTCAATCTAAATAATACATGATTATTCAGACTGAATATGCCACGTGGCACGCTCTCGGCTATCCTCATGTTCGCAATGAAATTTGAGTTTGCAGCCGAACTTTCGTCTATATATATGATTATATTTGATCATAATCAAAATAGAGAATTGTTGATATTCATCCTTTTGCTTATGGGCAACACAAGAAATGGCATTTGAAATATGTTAAATATAGAGTCTGACTTGGGTGGCAAGTGGTTGAAAACTTATTGATTTGCATGAAAAAGGTTATCCGAGATGATGTCCATCATATATTTCTCTTTTGGCTGAATTCCTATTATATAAGGAGCAAGCCTGTTTGTTCTTTGAGTTATTGACAATTTCACAGAAATCTATAACAAGATTAGGTGGATGGCTGAATCACTAAAATACTGTGTTCATCTTTTTGTTTATTGCAACTATTATATTTTGTGCATGATTAGTTATCCTATGAGTTTTCTTATTATAATCTAGATTTCCCTGTTACAACGGTAAATGATTTGTTATCCTAACAACTTTGTCATTATGATGTCCATTTTCGGGTAACAATGCTAACACTTGATTATTTATGTGTGATTTTGGGTGTATCTGTATTGGTCTGCTTCATTTTTTTTGGTTAGTTTGAATTTCAAATGGTCCATGATGGTTGCTATTTGCTAGTTTGGTAGTAGATGTGAAAGACTAGAGATCTTAACAACATTAGATGCATCAGTAGCAAGAACCAAACACTTCAAATGATCAAAAGTTTGAGACCAAGGTTAAAGAAAGGTGGAGATATTACTTTGATAATTGGGGAGAATGTGTTAGGCTGATCTAGGAGCATATCTTGATGACAGTAATAAAACTATAAAAGGTTTCTTAAACGTAGAATTAGAACGTGAGAAGTAAAGAAGGCCATAAGAAAGACGAAAATTGGTAAGGGTTTTGACCGAACAATAGCCTTATTGATTGAATATGTTTAGGCGATGTAGCCATGGCGTGTGACTACCTAGACCTTTTTGCTGAACTTAGGGCACTTAATATGCTGGATGGATGGAAGTAGCCTATGTTTTCTTGATTTATAAAAGTAAAGTTGAGTACTTACTCTTTATATAGCTTAAAAGGTTGTCACGCTTATGAGACACACAATGAAGCTTTGAGATTGGATTACGGACCATACATTGGTGCTGAGTTTAGTGTTTGGGAAAAGATGTGGCGACAAAGCGGATATTCTCCGGCCGTCATTACAGAATTACACCAATTTGCACCATGACTTTGTTGTTTTGCTTGGTCACGAATGGGATCAAAGAGAACTCATATGACAAAGTAGTGAAAGTACCATGGTTTATGATCTTTGTGTATACATGTCAATAGATGAAACAAGAGTAGACACCCTAGCTAGGGTGTTGTGAATATCATCCTAGAGTTGAAGCTATTATTGGTGAAGACTATTTAAAAACTTGGCTTTCTTGAGAGCAACTATGGAAAATCTAGTATGTGTCGGGAGCGTCACAATAAAGTAAGAAGATATAGATAGTTCAAGTACAAGAACTTTCTGAAAATAAAAGCACGAAGGAACACCATTTATATAATTGTGTTTGTGAACACGGTTAAGCTCTGTTTTGTTTTTATATCTTGTAACTCACCTTTTTTATCCTATTTCAATAAATCTGACACGATGTATTGCACTTGACCATATGAAGATCTTCTAGTCTTTTCTTTATGCATCCCCATTGCTACATATCAAGGACTTAACTTGATGCACTTGCATTCATCGAGAGGTGTTATAATGGTGGGGAAGCTTATAAAGTGAAAACCTTACTTGCATGCATACTGCAAAAATGGAAACAGTGGCATCTGTAGATTCTTCATGAATCCATTTCCATGTGCCAACACACGACAAAGTTGAAGTCATGTAGGCCTTTGAATAAATTATGCCTGATTTACGGGGAGTGATAAATAAGTTTCTGCCACATTAACCAAAGTTGAATGCATAAAAAGGTCACATAATCTTGGACAACCCTATTATTTCTGTCATTGACCCGTTGCCATCTTAAATGCAGGTTTGCCATGTAGTCATATTTTTGCAGGAGGGTTCACGCTTTGATATCCAGATGCTGAAAAAGTTTCGACTGTTACAAGGTGCTAAAAATGCGATGTTTCCATTTACTAAATCACAAACACTACAACCCACGACATCGAGGTCACATACATCACCTTCTTCACGAACTTCTCCATCAGGAGGACCTTCTAAAAACCGATCTCCTGGTAAAACTGGTCCCGCCATGAGTCGCAACGCTTCGTCAATAACATTAATGTCAGGTTTAGGTTCATACACATCTTTCTTTCCTGGACAGTGTACTCCGGTTATACTTTTCGTTTTTCTTGATGATATCTTCGACCCTGGTTCTAACCCAGATGAGTCAGCAGAGTCCACGTCATCAAATCAGTCTTCGTCTTTGAATAGTTTAGGTAGGCCTAATTTGCCCGTGAAAGGGTCCGGTTCAATAGTTGTGCTATCACGCCCTGTCATGAAATCCGAAGGTGGTTTCAAGAAGAAATTGCAATCATCCCTCGAGGCACAGATCCGGTTTTCGATTAAAAAATGTCGAGTACTTTCGGGTTCTGAAACGGGTCCTCCCGGTTCAAGAAGCGGGGCCATTTCGAGTCCGGCGCCTTTGTTTTCACTTGATGCGTCTAAAGCTGTTTTGCTTCTCGACAGAATGTCAAACCAGACCGGTGAATCCCTAGAGTTTGCCACTAGCATTGTTGAAAACGTTCTCAACGGTATATCGACCTCGGATTCACTTCTACTCGAGAATCATAGCCAGAGTTCGAATAAAGAGGATATTCTTTTGGTAAAAGAGTTTATTTACAGGCAATGTGATATTTTAAGAGGTCGAGGGAATATGGTTTCCAATGCAAGCAGTGTCTCAGCTGCTGGTGTTGGAATGGTGGCCGTAGCAGCGGCAGCCGCCGCTGCCGCCTCTGTAGCTTCCGGAAAGCCGTGTGCGACTCCGGAGCTTCCAAATCTTGATGTCTGGTTGACTTCTAGTCAAACTATTTTACACGGGCTTCTTTCTGCTAAACCCGTGTTTGTACCTGAACCCGAGCAAAGCAAAAGACGATCCAGACAACGGAATAATGTTTCGCCGACAGTTGAAAGCAGTCCGCCAAAAGTCAGCGACCCTCTAGAGCTTGCAGCAACGTATTTGGATAGCAGTAGAGGACTCAACACTAAATTTTCGGTTTCGTGGTGCCAACGAGCCCTACCGGTTGCGAAAGATGTTTACTTAAATGATTTACCGGCATGTTATCCGACATCCCAACACGAGGCACATTTGGGGAAAGCACTGTCTTCTTTTAAGTCAATGGTCAAAGGGCCAGCCGTGCAACATTATTTGAAAAAATTGGAGGACGAGTGCACGTCTATTTGGATTTCCGGTAGACAACTGTGTGATGCAGTTAGTTTGACCGGAAAATCATGCGTTCACCAAAGACACGACTTAAAAACCGAGGATTCGTTACCGAGTAATGATATCAAACCGCATTCTAGTGGTTTCGTGTTTCTTCATGCATGTGCTTGTGGTCGATCAAGGAAACTGCGTTCGGATCCTTTTGATTTCGAAACGGCTAATGTGACTTTTAGTTGCTACCCCGAGTGTGACAAGCTTCTTCCCACCCTTCGTTTGCCACAAGGCAATACAGATGGGCCTATTCAATCATCATCTTGGAGCTTAATCCGAATTGGGGGATCAAGGTACTATCAACCTTCTAAAGGTCTACTTCAAAGCGGGTTTTCTTCTACAGAGAAGTTTCTTCTTAAGTGGAAATTTTTTCTTGAAAAACATAAGGAACCCACTAGTATTTTACATGGTTATTCTATGAATGAATCAAGTAATGATTTGAGAGTTGAAGCTGTTTCTGATGCAAAGGTAGAGAAAGGAGGTGTTTCTTTACATAATGGGGTGGAAATGCACAGTAAAGTCGATAAATCCGATGACAACAAAAGTAATTCATCTAGAGTTCTTCCTAGTTTTACGATGAAAAAACCTTTCTCTGAGGTTGTTGCTGGATCAGCAGCTACAAGTTCTGGGTTCCCTCCACTTCAATCTAAGAAGAAAGCTTTGTTGGTTCCAGAAAATGTTACCAAGGAAAAGCAAGGAGAAACTAGCGTGGTGAAAGTGCATGACACCAACGGTAATCAGGGATCTAAAAAGGTTGAAAATATTTCATCTGTTCATGAAACTGGGGACGGAAATGAGAATGGTAATGGCAACAGTAATCCATTTTTTAAGTTAGGTACTAGTGGTAATTTAATAACCATGAACAATAGGGAGCACGCCAACCAACGTGCTTGTTTAAATCAGGTGCTAGTATATATTGGATTTGAGCATGAATGTCCGTGTGGACACCGATTCATATTGACACCAGAGCATCTCAAAGGGCTTGGCTCAATTTATGCAGTCGATGAAGAATCACATCTTCATTCGTCTGTTGAAAATTCTGAGCGTAAAGGGGTAGATCTTTCGAAGATGGGTAAGCATGGTAAAGTCCATCGACACTCAAACAGGATGGTTAATGCTGCTGTTAGTAAAGTCAGACACCCAGGAAAGTTAAAAGAAGTAGCGGCAAATGGTAATCAAGGACTTGATGTGATGTTGCATGTATCTCGGTCACGAAAGGAACAGAACGGTCTTATGAAAAGTGATTACATGAAAGACATTGAAGGAAGTCTTCAGTCGGCAACTATTGATGATGATGGAAATGGCGTATTTCCTCTACTTGATAGAAATTTACCATTATACTTAAATTGCCCACATTGCCAGATCAATAAGGGTAAAACTGACCCGCCAAACGTTCAATTTGCTGGCACAGTATCACAGCTCCAAAGAATTTTTATGGTAAGATACTTTTATTATTACTGCTGTTTGTGTTACCGATTAGATCTGATTGAATATAATTTTTCCGGGATATATTCAAACAATCATATAATAACTCTTGTGGAATTTCATCATCTATGTGTAGGTCACACCTCCCTTCCCAACGGTCCTGGCTGCATGTCCAGTTATTCAATTTGAGGTACCCTTTCAAAATTTTCATCTACTTGTATGTATTATCATCACGGGTGTAAAGGAAAAGATGAAGTTAATCATCTATTGCTATTGAAATTGCTATGAGCATTAAATTATTTTAGGTTAAATGACTTGTTATGTTCAGGGGGGTATTTGAGCTGAGTTGAGCCTGTGCTTGTTAGGATCGAGGCTCCGCTCGTTGGTGGATGCCTTCTTGCGGAAGGCCTGCATGGCGTACCCAAACTTGAAAATTATGGGCTAGTTTAGGCTTTATTCCTATGGACTTGTATAGGCTCATAAAAGATAGAGTCTTGGTTCGATTCACATTGGCTCATACAAAGTTAAAAATAAAATTTTGACATAAAGTTAACAATGAAGCCTCCTAAAAAGTTACACAAATTTCACCTGAAAATGTTGGATTGGGGGAAGGCTTTCCTTCTCTGGACCAACAGATCCTTTTAAATTAAAAGATAAAAGAAAGGGGTGTTCTTAGGGATCATTAAATCCTAAAAATAGTCTTTGAGAGCCCAAAACTAGGGACTAAATGGATACATGATACATTACGGCTTGTGTAGACTCCATGGGTTTTGGCTCATTGGGGTTGTTTACCAAATTTTCTACTAAGTCTTGTATGGATAAATTTGCCTGTCTGGATAAAAATATGTCGTTTACCCTTTTTTTTGAATCAACAGTCTGGACGATAGAAATGACAATTTTACCCTTAGAATCATGGTTTACATCTCTCATCATTCAAAAGATAAACTTCTAACACATTTTTTTTTAACTCAGTCACAATCAATCTTGTTAACTTGAACCAAATTTTGTTTACGCTTATTTATCATCAATTTACACACCGAAAAGTGAACAATGCGAACCATAAGGATAACTCGTGGGAATGAACAGCCCAAAGTCTTTTGGTTACAAAATCATAGAAACATCCGTTTATGAATAGATCCAAAAAACTGTTTTCTAGAAGGAGAAACCTTGCATTTGTGAGCTGTTATTGAGAGGAGTCCAATATGGTTTTGAAGGAACAAGAGTAGAGAGGGAAGGGTTTCAATTAGGGTTCGGAAGGAGATGCAAAGGCTTCTTGCTGAATTATCGGGTCCTGTTTCTTGCTGAAGAAGAAACGCAAATCAGGGAAGGGTTTCAACTATGTTGGAAAGAGATTCAAAGGTTTCAGTTGAGGGGAGAAGCACCGATGGGGGAAGAAGATGCATAGTTTGAGGAGCGGCTAGGGTTTGAAGAAGGAGAGGCTATGGTTGAGAAGAGGTGGGAAAGGGAGAGAGAGCTGGGGTTTTTTGGGGTTTAAAACCCTTGTTAAAAACTAGGGTATTTTTGTCAAAAAAGTGTCTGAATGGGGACAAGAGCTCCCCACCTACTGTGCAAATAAGCTCCTGTATGAGCCATTAAGTTGTAAGTAAACACCATCAAACGTCTCTGTGAATAAGCCATTTTGCCCGTTAAGCCCATTAAATAGTTAGTAAAGACACCCTTGTATGGATAAATCCATCTGTGTGAATAAATCTGTCTGTAGAGATTAGGAAGTTTTTTGCCTGGGAGGGTTTTCCATAGATGGAAGAAACATGTTCTTTATTTAATTGGGAGAAACAAGTATGGAAAAAACACGGCCTTCTTCTGCATAAAGCTCCCTACTAAAGGCTTACTGAATAAGCCACTTTTTATATCATTAAGCCGCTACCAAACAGTCATGTGAATAAGCCACTTTTATATCATTAAGCCGCTACCAAACAGTCTGAATAAGCCACTTTTTATATCATTAAGCCGCTACCAAACAGTCATGTGTAACTTATCGAATAAGGCGTTGTGTCCCATTAAGCTGCTATTGAGCCAGATGCATGAAATATACTAGGCTTGAGCTGGGCTCGTATCTATCTTATGTTCAGAATCACCAAGCTTTTTGAATGCTGATTCATCTCTTGTAGTTTTATTAATGTCTTGGTTGTTTTCAAACGTATATCCTTTTTTTTATCAATTAATTATTCGTGTCTTAATCATATGTTCAGATGTCGTGCCTACCTCCGTCTGTCCCTGAGCGTGAACAGAAGCTGCAGTTCAGCCTTGGATGTCCGGTGATTTTGCCGCCAGAGAGTTTCCTATCACTTAGACTCCCATTCGTTTACGGTGTGCAACTCGAGGATGGAAGTCTGTATCCCCTCAAACCTTTTGAAAACCACCCAGAGTTGACTGCTTGGATCACCAAAAGCACAACTCTACAGTTTTTGTCCAAGGGTACCAGCAATCTTGAAGTGATGTAACTGCCGAAACTAATGAAACGCTCTTGCGACAACTTGCTGCTACCGCCAGATTTCCGTGTGCAGTCTTTCCTGGTTCCAGGTGATACTTTTAGATATTGATTTTAACCCCTTCTTAATAAACAAACCCAAATGATGGTTTTGGTTTTTTATTTATTATTTTTTGTTTGTGTATAAAACGGTCAAACCAAACCACTTGAAACGACGACGTTGCTATTAAGACGAAAGCTAAAAGATGTTCTTTTTTTTTGTTGTCTTAATGGGTTTGTGTGGACAGTTGATGTGGTAGTAAATTGGTTAATTTGGGGATCCAGTGATGCTGCCTGTGCACGAGGTCGAAAAAAATGATAGATTGTTATGAGGTGGTACTTCTTGTGAACTATCTCATTTTCTAAAAACACGAAAGTTTAGTTTTATTATTCTAATGATCGTTTTCATCATTTTATTATCGTAGGCCCTCTACAAATGGCTGGTGTTTTGTGTGGGCATAACCGTGCTGAATTGTGTAAGTACCATTTTCTCACCTCGACTCTTAATCGCTTAGAAAAAATGAAAGATTATTGGGTTTTTTACTTTTACCTTTTATGAACCATTTACCAAATTATTTTTGTTGGTCCCATGCGGAAGTGAATTGGTCATAGCTTCATCAAAGTTATCCTGCTTGCTTATTGATGTGTCGGGTGTTTTGTTAATTTTTCGTTTGTTCTCTTTTATCTCATTGGAACAGGATCATCAAGAGGCAATCGTGGCCCACAGCTTATGTGGATTCATTTACAAAAATGGGTCGAAACCCGTTTTGAGAGCCATAAATGCGTCGAAACCCGTTATGTGGATTCACTTACAAAGAAGAGAGCCATCTTGCATTGCATCAATGGAATGGAGTATGCAAAGACAAGACAAGGTTGGTTAAGCACTTTGGTCATATGTTTAAACTTATCAAGTGATATTTGTGGCTTAATGCTCCAGGTTCATACTTTTAGAAATAACCTCTTTTACCCATTGGGTGGAGAGGCAAGGTCTGCTTTGATTCAATTCTTCCCGATATACTAAGTTTGTTTGATTTGAGTTCAGCATTTTCTAATTCTACTCGCTTTCGGAGTCTGAAGTAGATGTGGAAATAGCCTTCTTAGGCCATCCGCGGCCACACCCGGTACCACATCGGTACCGGTGGTATACACCAACGTGGATG
>LUCG01198476.1:0-13704 GCA_001633085.1 Carthamus tinctorius | reverse complement strand
GTGGGTGGTGGTCGACGGTGGTGCTGTGTGGGTGGTGGCCGACAGCGGTGCTATTGCGTGTGGTGGTCGAAGGTGGCAGCCGACCGCCGATGAAGGTGGTTGAAGGAGGTGGTCAAGAGAAGCAGAAAAATGTGTGGCTGAGAATTGTCCTCGTGTTTTTTCTTAAATTCTTAAATTGATGTCGTTCTTATTTGAACCTCCCCCTCTCTCTATATGTGTATATAGTCAGGTTCAAATGAAAACTTAACTTTTATTGTGAACGTGCACGCTCTCAACTGTACTCACGTTCACAATGAAATTTGAGTTCATACCCGAACTTTCATCTCTCTCTCTCTCTCTCTCTATATATATATATATAATAAATATACGAAAACCAACATTGTTAATTACTAAGACCATCTCCAACAACTCTCCCAAAATGGAGAAAATTAAAGATATGGGGATTTTGGGGTTCTTTTTTTCCAACAGCTTCACTAAAATTATCGCTAAAATAGATAAAGTATGAGAGATGATATGTTTTTCTCCAAATACAGAGATAACCCAAAAATGATTATCATGCGAGATAACCAACTGGAAACCTTGAAAATAAAAAAGTTAGAGACGTAAATAGTTTTAATAGATGAGTGGAATATTTTAATATTATAATCAATGTTAAAATCTCTAAAACGAAGAACCTATTGGAGATTGATGCAATTTTTTTAAAGATTTTTTGTTCTAGTCCTCCATTTTAAAGAAACATTAAGAAAGTTGTTGGAGACGCTCTAATAAAATAGCAGGAACAAGTTGATACTATGCAACAAAAGTCAATTCACTCTCCTTTTGCTTTTCCCTTAAGGGCACATGGAAATCATGGTGTCTAACCGTCCAATTGTCTCTTTCAATTTATCAATATCAATTATTGTCTGATTTTCATCATTTCATCAAGTCTGTTTATGGCGGGGTTGAGATGATACCATCCACCTTAATTTGACCCTCGTTATATGCACATGTGTATATATGTGTATTATTTCTTGCTAAATGGGTACGGCTAGGCTTCTGTTGCCCATGGTGGTTATTTCTCCCTAGACCTGAGAATTATACTAAATAATTGAAGTTATAACTTGTTGGAAATACTAGATACATGTCCTTTTCAGTGTACATGTTACACCGGTAAAAACAACTTAGACTAGATTATAAACTACATAAAACACCTCATTAAAAATATGATAAAAACAAATATCACGTTAAAAACCATGCATTGGGCTTATGACATATCACACACTTGATGTGGCACTAGGAATGAGCCTTGAGCCATGTGGGTGCCACAATGGCATTCGTGGCAAGCCTTCTAGAACATTAACATTACGGTTATAACTCGATGGAAACGATAACATAAGTTATAATTCGCTGTAACTACTAAATACATGTCCATTTGAGCTTAGAGATTGTACTGTTAAAAGGGACAAACTTTCAATGCGATATCATGATCACATATCCTACCCAAATTTAAGAAACTCGAGAATTAATAAGTTCAACAATACGAAACATAACAATTTGTTTAATTCGTCCAAGAACCTTTTCCCTCTTGGCTGCTTCTTCTTCACTTTCATAAAGCCAAATATCCACTCATAACTTAGTAAACCCAACAAAATTGGATTCATTTAAACTCAAATAAAAAATCTATTGAAAAAAATATATTAAAATGAAGTAGCAAAATTTATCTTGTTCCACTTTATTATTCTTAGTAACCTTCCATGGCTTACGCTAGAGACGGGGGGTTTCGTAACTCTGCATTGCCTCGGTGAGGGTAAAGCTTCCGAACCACAATTACTGAGCCAAATTGTAAATAAGGGATATTTTGGTCTTTAAAAGTAGGTGCCAGAGATTAATCTAGTTCTTATTTTTATTCAATGGAGTTATATGTATGTGCATTAAAAACTTGCAAACTAATGTCATAATAAATAAATAAATAAACTTGTACACTTATACATGCCTTCTGGCTCCCATTTTGTTATGGAAATTGTTGATGGCCGGTTGACCCTAATGATCATGGTTGTCTTTCGTCAAGTGACTGTAATGTGCAAATCATATGAGGGTGGTTCAGTCATTTTCACATGAACGGTTTTGTTCAAACAATAAACGAAGATGAGCATTCAAGCATATGAACATCTTGTTTTATATCATCATAATTGTAAAATAAAACGTAAATAATGTGTTTTTTAATTAACCGTATGTAAATCCACTGAAAATAAATATAAACATTAAGTTATCCAATAAAATTCATCCCCTATACCAAGAAGGCAAGAACATCAAGAACATTGCGGATAACAATTATTGCAAAAAACATTATAGACATTGATGAACATTTTCCATAAAAAAGAACTAAAAAACAAAACCCTTAAAGGTTGTAGAATGACCAAAATACTCCACACATGACAAACATATAAAGAAACTTAACAACCACCACAAGATTGTGAAATGACCGAAATACCCTCATATACAAGGAGGCTTAACAATCGCCACTAACAAACATCAGAACCATATACAATTTCCGTAATAAAATGCAAACCAAAGGGACATCGTTATACTTGGGGAAGTCGAGTAACCAAAACCGGAGTTTTAGTAAACCAAAAAGGTCAATAATGTAATTCACTCTAGTATTTTATATGCGTATTAAATACTTGAGGTGAGTTCGTTTTTGGAATTTTCCCTTAGTTTTTCAAGAAATATGAAAATTTAGAAAACACATATGATTTGTTTAGTTCTTATAAGTTTTCTAAGGGAATGAAGTTTTTTTATTTTTTGATTTTTTAACTTCTATGTAAATATGAAAACTGGTTTTGATAGTTTTTCAAAATTTTCTAAATGTATTTTTTAATTTTCTAAAATGGAAACCAAAAACTCAACCGTTTCATCCAAACATGTTTTCTAAATTTTTCATAAAAAACCGAAACTAAAAGCTCATCTTATTTTCTAAAAACGTTTTATAGGGAAAATGAAATAGTTTTCTACCATCAAACATATCTTTATACAAATCACGTCTTGCTCAGTTGGTCTTCCTAAGGACGGCGGTAACATCCTAGGAGGGTTGTGGATGGGATCCTAATCTACCCGCGTTCGAATCCAAGGGGAGTCAAATGAGGACATGAGGATCCTTGGGTTGGTCCAGTCATACACCGGACTTCCCCCAGCCCAGTCAAAGACCGTGGTTGGGCTTACGCTGGACCGGAACAACGGCGGATTAGTGGGCTGCTCCTGGATGCCCGATACCACTGGGGTCCTGGGGAGGCGACAGGCGTGCGTGTATGTTCGTAGTAGTCGTTTGTTGGTTCGATGCGGCTATGCGTGGAAAAAAAACATATCTTTATAAAAAAAAAGGTCAAAAATAAAAAATAAACGAGTAGAATTGCGCGTTCTTTCCCCCCTTTCTCCTTCACTTTCTTCATCTTCCCCTTCTTCTCAAACCCTCAAAATCACCAAAATCCACTCCCAAAATCATCTCTCCACCAATCAATCAACTGTTTTCAATCTCTTCTCCCTTCAATCCATCCTCCAGATCCACTTCCCCTTAACCCTGACCCCATACCCTCTCGATCAAGCCCCAATTTCCCACCAATCCCTCTTAATTTCCAATTTTCCTATCGATCTTCCAATCCAACACTGTTAACTCGCCGATTTTGGATCCAATTTCAGTGTTTCACTTGAAAAAAGTAAGAAAATACATACTTACATGCTTTTGATTTTGATTTTAATTGATCGATTGTGTCTGTGATTCTGTATTAGCCTATTAGGGTTTCGGTCCAATTTTTGTTTCTTAGGGTTTATAGAGGTTTGATTAGGGTTAGTAATGGTGAGTTCGGAGGGTTTATCTTCACCGAGGCAGCACGGAGTTACCAAACCCTTGTCTCTAGCGGGGCCATCGGAGGCTGATTTGCTCAGAACTAAGAAGTTGAATAAGGTAAGGTTTGCTGATTAATTGTGAATATATTGTTTTTTGATGATTTTGTTTTTTGAGTTTAATTGGTTTTGATTTCGTTTTGGGGGTTTTATAAGTTTTTGGTGGATGCTGGACTTTATGAAAGTGAAGAGGAAGCAGCCAAGAGGGAGAAAGTTCTTGGTCGAATTAAGCAGGTTCTGGTGTATTTCTATTGTTGAAGTTATTTGTTCTCATGGTTCTTCAATTTGGGCAGGATATGTGATTATGATTTTGTGTTGAAAGTTAGCTCTTTTAACCAATGTAATATTTAAGTTCAAAAAGGCATGTATCAAGTGTTTTCATGGAGTTATGACTCTAATTATTCATTTTCATTTGAGTTATAACTTGAATGTTACTGTTCTAAATAGCTTGCCATGTCTGCCACCGTGGCATGCACGTGACGCAAGGTTCAGGCCAGGCGACACGTTGAGCCTGTGGCATGCCGTGGTCTAATGTGGTTTTTGCACCATGATATTTGATTTTTGCTGTATTTTTAGTGTATTACCTAGTTTAAACTGTTTAATAGCATTGATATATTGAGTAGTAGAAAATGTGTTACATATATGTATAGTATATTATGATTTTACAGATTTACTGCCATAAGTCTATGTCTTGATTCTTGAAAAATGTCATGACCTCACCACCACACAACGCCTCACGCCATTTAGAACCTTGGCTAATGGCGACGTGTATGAGTAAACAAATCTAATATCCTCAATTTACTATGATTGTTTGCATCTTGCAAACAGCTGTAGAGATGATTGCAGTTTGAGTACTTATCAACTTCTGTTAATGGTGATAGCTTATAACTTAATTTAGTTTCTTCTCGTTCTTAAGGTGCACCAAAGAGCATAAGTCATATGCCTACATGTATAAATAAATATGTGATATACAGATCTACCGCCATAAGTCGCCTTGAAATTCATGATGACCTTGCTGTGGCTCCTGAGGCTTGACCTTGCAGGCGGGCTACACTTATGATATTTTTGAACCTTGGCTAATAGCAACATGTATGAGTAAACACGTCATATATCCTCAATCTTCTACAACTGGTAGCATCTTGCAAACGTTGTAAAGATGATTAGAGTTTGAGTTCACTCCAACGATTTATGACGGTGCTACTACTTATAGTAAGTTTCTTCAGATTCTTCAGTTAAACATCTAGAGTCCAATGCCATTAAGGTGCACCAAAGAGCATATGTAATAGAAATAATCACGGAAATGGGTGAAGAGGCATGCATATTTAGAATCTTTGCTTCATCAAAGGATCATTATCATGTCTCAATACTAACATAACATCATATGAATTTTCTTGGCATTGAAATTAAAGAATAATCAATTAACAATTTGATGATAATTAACCTTTGATCATTAATGGGCAATTAACATTCATAGATATTCATTTAACTTCACTTAACCATTAGAAGACGCCAATAAGGAGTTTGAATTAGATTAGCCTAATCCCCTTAATAACATCATGGGATGTGAGGTGAAGAAATGAAGCCGAGACCTTAATGTGACTTGCGTTTTTGTATTTCTTTAATCAGGTCTTGTGATCTTTGGATTTTTCCATATGTTTTAAAGTGTTTTTTTCCAAAGGTTACATGATGTTGATTTGACTATGTTCTCCTATGCGATTTGGTATAGATTGTAATTGATTGGGTCAAGCAACTTACTCGCCTCCGAGGGTACACTGATCAGATGGTGGAGGATGCAAATGCTGCCATATTTACTTTTGGTTCTTATCGGCTTGGGGTAAGAGTATTTACAAATGGTTATGATGTTTGTCCTTCGCATGTTGTGTTTGATAGTAGTACAATTTTTTTAAAGATGCACCCAAGATGAGTTTTGACACAATTCTTGTTGGTGTTTGATTTTATCGCATGGGGTTTAAGATATTAGATATTGGTCGCGTAAATGACTTTGTGGCTTAAGATATTGGATCTTGATTATGTAAAATGACTGTTATGGGATTCTAAAAGCCATTATGTTGGATTTTTTGGTCCTAGTTGAATTTATTTTACTTTTAGAAACTTAGGCGATGAAGGTGAATACGGGTGGACTTGAGTTACCATTCTCAAAATTACTAGGATATAACTTAAATTAATTTGTACGATTTTCATATGGGCCTTGTTGGTGTTCTGTTTCTTGCCTGTTGCTTTAAGATACTATCTCTCAGTACTTGAAAAGATAGAATTTGTGAATGACTTCAATTGCATGTCTAATCACATATTTAATGAATTTACTTTATACTATTAGAACTTAAAGCGAGTAATTTAAGAATTCCATAGTTTTGACAGGCAAGTAGTATATGTTGTTTTTGCTTTGATTTTTTTGTTTTTATAGTTGAGGAGTATGCCTCGGTTTGCCCTAAGGCTTATGGCTCGTGGTACCAAGGGAAACGCCTCGCCTCACATTTTCCTCAATCAAAACATCGACAATTCGTCTATTCCAATTAGATGCTCATTGTTTATAATATATAGTCTTGCTCTCTAACTTTGGTGGCAGGTTCATGGTCCAGGGGCCGACATTGACACCCTGTGTGTCGGGCCATCTTATGTGAATCGAGATGTGAGTTCTTTACGTATATCCAGTTGAATCTTGGAGGGTTGTTCTTATATACATGCATTTATGACGTTACTTTTATCTTTTATCAAATTTCAGGAAGACTTCTTCTTTGTTTTGCATGATATCTTGACGAAAATAGAGGAAGTTACTGAACTTCAACCAGTTCCAGATGCTCATGTACCAGTTATGAAATTTAAGTTTGACGGGATATCTATTGATCTTCTTTATGCTAGCATTTCTCGTTTAGTCGTCCCAGATGTAAGTTGGTTCAATTATGTGATCTGCATGCGATTTCTATCATTACTTTTACTTCTCGTTTTCTTCAACTTCCATGGCTGTTTTTAGAACATGATTAGACAAGAAACTTCCCTATCCCCCTTTTCTATTTCTCTTAGGGGCTGTTTGGTTGGTTTTCTAAGTTTTGTATGGATAAAGCTGTCTGTGTGGATTAATCTGTCTGTATAGATCGGGTAGGTTTTTATTTGTTGGAGCTTTTTCATAGATGGAAGGATGGTGCTTTTGAATTGGGAGGCACAAGTTTGGTAAAAAAAACTTGGCATTCTGCATAAACCTCTCCTCTTGAAGCTTACTGAATAAGCGACTATCTATGTCATTAAGCCACTACCAAACAGTCATGTATAGCTGACTGAATAAGTTGTGAGTCCCATTAAGCTCATTAATCTGTTTGTGAATTGTTCCTCTGTAGTACTATATAATACTCCCTCTGACACAAAATAAGTGTCCATATTTCTATTTATGTTCGCCTAAGAATAGTGTCCATATTTCTATTTATGTTTGCCCCAAATTAAGTGTCTACTCTCAAAAGTAGATAACTAAGTTCTCAAATCTACCCTATATTAATGCACACATATAAGACACGGGAAGAGAGATAAACAAATTAAGGGTAAAGATGTCATTTGGTTAACTAATAAGTGTAATAGTTATGCATGCCTAAAACTTTGTGCCATTTCTATTGCTGACACTTATTTGGGGGCTGAGAGATTACTAGTAACAATCATTTACCCATCCTTTTTGTGCTTATTGCCGTTTTCACGGTTTATACTTGATAATTTCTTGGTATTTTTGGGAAATTCATACTGTCTCAATATGTTTTAACTTTTTAATTCATATTTTCATTTGACCATGTTGAGAAAAAGTCTTTGGTGTCTGAATGCTGAATTGCATCAAAAACTTGGTAATTGCTGTTCTGTTGTCTAGTTGTCGATGCAAACTTTTTTTAATATTCAGTTTCACAACTATGATCACATTAGTTTCTTGCATATAGTGCTTGAATTAGGGGTGAGCCTTAAAGCAACCATTAAGGCAGTACGGTTTCTTTCTTGATTTTTTCTCTATCTTTTTTTTTTGTATATACCTGAAATGTTTGCTCAGTGCCTTCTGTTTTGTCTTAATGCTCAGTCAACTGTGAATCAAGTGATTGATTTAGATGTTTGGAGCTATGAATTTTGTTATTTTTTAACTAAAATATCGGTTTGAAGTTAGTTCTATGCATAGTTCATCTTTCTTGGCAGTTGAGATAGTATGTAGAGATAGATCGACTTTATGTTTTCGTGCATGGTGTTGTTTTTGCTATTTCTCATTTCTTGCATCGTGGCCCTGAAGATAACGAGGGAAATTCCCAATGGTCTGAGCCCTAAGGTCTGGCCTTATTTGCCGTTTGGCCAAATTTGAAAAAGTACTGCTTTGGTTCGGACGCCACGTGATGAGATTGATGGTAATTGAACTTTATAACTATTGCACTTATCCCAATTTTGGAAAGTACTGCTTTGGGGCGGACGCCATGTGATGAGATTGATGGAAATTAAACATTATAACTATTGCACTTACAACTATTGGGTGGTATGCTGTTGATTGCGTTTGCTGTAGCGGTGTGAAACCGCAGTGCTATTTTCCCCGCATTTTGGCCGCAATTTTCAGTTATAGCGGTGCTAAATATGTAATTTTTTAGGGCTTGATTTTTTACTTTAATTGGCCTATTTAACTTGGGCTCAAGTTAGGTTTAGGTTAAGTTTTCTGAAGTTCACGACTTCGGGTTCTGAAGTTGCACAAGAATATTTTGAAATAATGTCAATTTTGAAGCTGAAATTTGGTTTATTCGACTCTTTAGGTCATTTTGGGACTTCGATTAATTCTTTTTAATTGTTAGCAGCACGTATTTAGCTGCCAAAGTTTACATATTAATATGCAATCTCATAACTAATAGATGGACTTTTGACTGCCAATATATATACATGTATATTTATAATTCCTGTTATAGTAAACTACAACTTTGGTCCCTGTGGTTTACATTAGTCTCTAATAAAGGTCTCTAAACTTCACTAACTATAGTTATCGTCCTAACTGTTTATGTTTCACTTTGAAAATGGTCCCTGGTCACTAACTCCATTAAATCTCTGTTAAGTAAGGGGTATTTATAGCTTTTTATCATTTTTTGTCTTTAATCAAAAGGACGAAGATTGTAGTTTACCTGATTTTTTAACTTAAAGGACCAAAACAGATAAGAAAAAAGGATAAACAGACATAAATGTCCATTTCTTAACGGAGCTAGCAACCAGGGACCATTTTCAAAGCAAAATGTAAATAGTAGGGACGCTTGTAGTTATTGAAGTCTAGAGACCACTTTCGCAGATTCATGTAAACCACAGGGACCGAAATTGTATTTATTTTTTTATTGTATGAACTTTAATTTTTGGACTGTTGTACCACCACTTTACCATTGTATCCTTTAACAGGACTTGGACATATCTGATGTTTCCGTGTTGTATGATGTCGATGAGCCAACCGTTCGTAGTCTTAACGGCTGTAGGGTTGCTGATCAGATTCTTAAGCATGTTCCAAATGTTGAGGCGAGTGTTGCCGGTTGATTCTTATTCTTGCGAAGTTTTTGTGTGATTGTTTAATTTTGATATTTTCCTTTTCCTTGTAAATTTTAGCATTTCCGTACGACGCTTCGTTGCTTAAAGTTTTGGGCTAAAAGGCGTGGCGTTTATTCAAATGTAAGTGGGGGTTTTTTTAGTACATTTTTTGTCATTGATGTGATGGATTTGTTAGGATGCGGTTGGTATACGGGATGAGAGGTTTGGTAAATTACTAAACTACCCATATTAGATTAAAATTTGAAACCTTGAAACCTTTGACAATATATTCACCTGCCTACCTCACTTTTACTCATTCAGTACAATCCTGTCCAATTAGCCTCACGAGCCTAAATGAGCCTCAATTAATATAATATATATGTTAAATTATAAATACAATAAGGGGGTGCTTGGTTGGGGGTATTGCAGGGTCCGGAATGGGAATGATAATGAAAAGTGCTGCTTGGTCTGATATTATATAATGGAATCATTTCTGCAGATCCATTAATTTCCATTCCTGACCAAATTGGGGGGAATGGAAATTTTCTTTCTACTCAGTTCTTTTTTCCATATGCATTCCATNTTAAACAATTTTTCATTGATTATAGTGGGTTAACCAAGCAGCATCAATATAATGCTTATTTTCATTCCCATTCTTCTGCATTCCCATTCCCATTCCCTAAAATGAATCAAGCACCCCCTAAGTAATAAAAATTATTAAAATATTACATGTAAAGGAGTCGACCTCGACCCGAGCTCGAGCTTGATACATAACCTTGTATTTTTTATTAAAATGTTTGAGATCGAGTTTGATGCTCGCTTATATTAACTTGTTAATTTGCTCATGCTTGATAATTTATAAATATTTTGATTATATAATTTATAAACTTAACTTATATATTTTAATCGAGCTTTCAAACGAGTCGAGTCGAACATTGTTGTTATGGGGCTTGAATTGTTAAGCGAGACTTATTAATCTAGAGTAGCTCATTAAAAACTTGAATCATGTCCACCCTGTAAACTCGTGTTCAATCACACAATTCGTTTCATTTTAAACTCTTTCTTTGTCCTTTTGCTATCTTCAGGTGACGGGATTTCTTGGTGGCGTGAATTGGGCCCTTCTTGTAGCACGGGTTTGTCAATTTTATCCAAATGCCGTTCCTAGCATGTTGGTTGCTCGGTTTTTCAGGGTTTATACACAGTGGCGATGGCCAAATCCTGTTATGCTTTGCGCTATACAAGAAGAAGAGCTTGGATTTACCGTTTGGGATCCTCGTAAAAACCCGAAAGACAAAACTCACCATATGCCGATAATTACGCCCGCCTACCCGTGCATGAATTCTAGCTATAATGTCTCGACTAGCACGCTCCGTGTTATGACGGAGCAGTTTTTATTCGGTAACCGGGTTTGTGAGGTAAGATAATGTTTGAGTTGCGTTTTTACCCTTTTACCCTCCGTTGGCTGGTTTATAGCAATGGTTGTCGAGTTACGGTTTTATTTTTACTTGTATTACATGTGAATAGGGGTGTAACCTAGCCGAGCTGCTCGTGAGTTGTGAGCTACTCCGGATCGACTCCTTAAAAGCTCGATTTGAGCTCGAGCCTTTATGATCAATTCGATTAAGCTCGCAAGCCTAAATGAGCTTCAATTAGTATATTATATATATATGTGCTAAATAAAAAATATTATAGGTAAACTAGTTCAGCTTGAACCGAGCTTAGGCTCGTCTGACGAACAAGCCAACCCCTAGCCGAGTGTGAGCCTGTTAAATTCTTGGCGAGCAAGCTCGAGCTTTATATATAAGGCTTGTAACGTGCCGAGCTGTGAGCTCGAGTTTTATGAACTTGAACGAGCCGAGCTTGAGCTCAGCTCGGCTCAGTTACACCCTACATGTGAATAACGGTGTAAGCAAGCCGAGTCGAGTAGTAGGTTATTCAAGCTTGCCTTGAAAAAATAGTACCAAGCTCGAGCTCGATAACTTTTTCAATGTAGGGCTTAAGCTGGATTAGTTTTTGAGTTATCGAGTTCGAGCTCGATGCTCGTTTTTTGGGCCCTAACTCACGATCGATTAACTCGGAGTTGATACTTTTTATCTTTTTATCGTGTGATTTACGAACATATAACTATATAAGCCTATTTTGCTTGAAAAAGTGTATGCTCGTATAGTTCGGTTTGAGTCAAAATATCGAGTTTCGCACGAGCCAAGTCAAATATTGGTGTTTTGAAGCCAGCTCGTTAAGTAAGCGGGTTCTATTTTGTGTTCAAGTTCGACTCGAGCTTGAGAATTATTAAAGCTCAAATCGTGTTATTCGACCTGTTATGTTTTTCGATTACCTCTTATATGGCATGGGATCATATGAGAACTGAGAAGTGCCATTTTTCGTGAGAAGTACTTTTAAACCGTTGATAGCTTTTAATCAAATACCCTCCCATGATTTGAGGCATAAAAGGGAATTGATCCGGTGCATCTTATCTCGGATTCTCGGTGCATCTCATCCTAATGTTTGTCCATTTCTCATCTAACGGTTGATAATCACTTCTCACCAAATTTGGCACTTCTCACTGGAACCCAACCCCTTGTTATATTACCAATCTTATTGCCTGCCGGGGTCTTCACGGAAACAACCCCTCGATCCCAGTGGTTTGAGGTAAGGTCTACACACATTTACGCTTGCCGATCCTTTTTTTTTAGTGGAATTTGCCGGGTTTGTTTGGTTTTTTACGGTTTCGGTTTTCTTTTTCGAGTTATGTCATTACCCTTTTTTTATCGTTTTTAGGAGATAGAGCTTAACAAAACGCAGTGGGCTGGGCTGTTTGAACCGTACATGTTCTTCGAGAGCTACAAGAATTATCTGCAGGTCGACATAATTGCCGGGAATCCCGATGATTTGCGAGCTTGGAAAGGTTGGGTCGAGTCTCGGCTGAGGCAGCTGACGTTGATGGTAACGTTTGCGACCCTTGTAAACCATGTTTAATGATGATAAGATAGCTTGTTTTTTTTAGCTTGTTTAAAAATCCCGGTTTAAGCTGGGTTATTGAAATGCTAATTGAGTATCGTTTTAGGAGCCTTTTGACATTTTTTCTAATTATAACCGTTATTGGTGTTAGTTAATAGTTATTATCTATTAATAATAAATTTTAATTGAAAATTAATAATTAATTTAAGTTTTGCTTTAATGTTTATTATTAATATAGCAATTATCTTTGTATTGTTACTTAATTATCATTCAATATATTTAGTTATCAAAAAGCAAGTATTACAATGCTTTTATTAAAATATTTAATTTAATTATTATTTATATTGGTTGAAAAATTATTAACTAATTAGGATATGTGAGGTTGGCCAATTTTATTTTCATTCATAATTATATGTAATGGTCATTTAGTAAATAAAAATAATGTTGATTTTTTTTTCTAAAATTTGTTTTAACAAATCCAAAATCTATAATCTATAATATATATTAAATCTATTTGAAATTCTTGTATGTATTCATTAGATTTTGGATTTATTATATAACATACTATCTTATAAGATAGTAAAAAAATAATATGTTATATAATCTATAATACATATTATATTATTATTTTTTTTACTATCTTGTATGTATTCATTAGCATATTATATCTCTAGGTATTTGTTTTAACTATGTCAGGAGAATGTAATTGACTAATTTTTCAAGATGTCCTTTTTGGTCATTTTACTTTTTTCGTGTAGCTTATAAGCTAGTTTTTTTCCAAACATAATTTGTTCATCAGCTAGTTTGCCATAAGCTTCCAAGAGCTTTTCCCCTTTGTATCTTTTCAATTAATTTCTCAACACATCCTTTTAGGTCGTTTTACATTCTCGGAATTGGTTTTTACCAAACACGACTAGTTTTTGGTGAATTTAACAAAACCAACTCGGTAATTTTTTATAATTTTTTATAATTATTTAATATGCAGATTGAGCGGGACACACAGGGGAAGCTGCAATGCCATCCGTATCCTCACGAATACGTTGATCCATCGAAGCAGTGTTCACACACTTCTTTCTTTATGGGATTACAACGAAAACTAGGTGAAGTGATTCAAGAAGGTCAGCAATTTGATATCCGTGGAACGGTTGAAGAGTTTCGACATTCCGTAAATATGTACGTATTTTGGAGACCCGGGATGGAGATTTACGTTTCTCACGTTCGGAGAAAGCAGATCCCGTCATACGTGTTTCCCGATGGGTATAAACGGACCCGTGCCTCGAGGCTTGTGAATTCTCAGCCGGGCGAGAAACCGTCTCACGAGAACGGTGAATTTTACGGCGGTGGTGG
>LUCG01198359.1:0-12630 GCA_001633085.1 Carthamus tinctorius | reverse complement strand
TCCCCCCTCTTCTTTTACTTACCTCTCCTTTTATAAGTAAAACAGACCGTAGGCTTATCAATATCCCCTTAAAATGGCATAAGCATATTTCATTTTGGAAAAAAAATCGATAATTTCGTCAAAATACACAAAAAATGTGTTCAAACATTAAAAGAATATAATAGATATAATTTTTTAAGTACTAGTTTGATGTCAAAAATCAAGTAATCCATTTGACAAAGTCATATATGGATTTTTTTGAAGGACATTGTATGATTAAAATAAAATGGATATCGAGAGATGAATTACCTCCTAAAACAGTATGGATGTACTGCAGATCATCTGGTGAGCAAGCATCTATCAAAGCATAAACACCTGGTCTCAAAGCTTCATCGACTTCCCTATAAATTAAAATAAAACTCTATCAAGTTTTAGTCAAGTGATTAATGATTATAAGATGTGCATAAGAAAATCAAGGTAGGCAGAATACAAACAGGTCTAGTCTGAACCAGGAGCAGTTCGATTCAAACCTATTAAAACTGGAACTGAACTGGTTTTTTGGGTCTTAAAAATATGTGTCCACAATAGAAAGGCATAGAGTTCACGAACTGTGTAATTATTACACTTTTTAATTAACTGAAAGACAATTCTACCCTTGATGATAGCAACAGACCTTCTTTCTATCTATCTCATCAACTCTTAGGGGGCGTTTGGTTTGATGAAATGGTTTTGAGGGATTTGGATTTGGAATCTTTGGTGCGTTTGGTTTGTAGGTTCTGAAATGGATTGAATTCTTCTAAATAACTTGTAAAAACAAATTATAAAAATAATTAAATTACCTTTTTATTAATTGATTATTTCAGAAATCCTACGTTTGAGGGATTTCAAATCCAGGAAACCCTTCAAACTAAACATGCGATTGGAATGGATTCAAAATCCAATCAAATTCTGCAACTCAAACGGGACCTTAAATATTTGTGGGTCAAGGGTAAAATAGGAAATTGAGTAAATCACAACTATCTATTGTTGAACGTGGACACTTATTCTCAGACAAGCTTGAGTAGAAATATGGGCACTTATGTTAGGACTGAAGAAGTAAAACAAAATAAACGAATGTTGTGTGCATATGTATATTTCTACCATCGTGTTTTAGGTTCTTATCTGACATTTTTCAGTTGTGATATTTTCCAATTTATGATTAGGTACAGTTTCTGCACCAAGGTATGGAATATACATAGAGACAACACAAAGGCTAGTGATGCCAACACAAAGGTATGGAATTTATGATTAGTTTCTACCATTGTGTTTTAAGAAGTCTGAATCTAACATAACAAAACTCACCTCTTGATGCCAACTTTCAGGGGACCACATCCTGAATACACCACTATGTAACTAGATAAAAACAGACGACAATACTGGCCAAGAACATCTTTTTGTTGCCGTATCTGCAATAAAAATTCAATCTTCAGAAAGATCTTGAATTTCCAAGAAATTCTAAAATTTATGAATAACCACAGAGAAGCAATCAAAACCTTAAGTCCTTAAGGGTGTGTTTGGTATCCAGACAGGATAGAACAGGATAGGACGGGACAGAACAGCTAGAACAGTTGTTCAACGTTTGGTAAGACGAAATTGGTCAGGACAAAATAGATAAAATGACCAATTTACCCTTAATCAATTTTTATATATTTTGATTAATTATGTAATTGATTAACTAATAAAAAGATTAATATTTTTTTAAATGAAATATAACATTAGAATTCTTTTGTCAAAATGATTAAAATGACACCAAAAACAAGTTTAAGTAGTTTCTTCTATTTTTTCTATATTATTTTTTTATTTAATAATATTTAATAAATTAATCAAAATATATAAATTGTATAAAAATAATAATTTAGGATAATAAAATGGAAGCATAGAATATAATAATTAAAATTAAAAAAATGAATAAAATGTAAAGAGAAAGGTATATTTGATGTTTTGGAAGAGAATTGAGTTTTATTTTGAGATTATATTGGTAAAACATAAGTTGTTCCACCGTGTTCCAACTTCCAAGTTCCAACTTGTTCCATAGGGTGGGCTGGAACACGTTTGTTCCACTCCGTTCCCGTTTGTTCCACATAAAAGTCCTACCAGACATAGAATGGTGATCCATGTTCTATCATGTCCAATTCAGTGTACCAAACGCGCCCTAAGGTTAGATTCTCTGTTCAATATATTAAAAAAAACTATATTTTGAATTGCAAATGAGCATTTACTAAGGATCTAAAAATATAAGCAAGGAAGCAATCTCATGAGATTTGCTAAATACCTGAAGATCTAGAAATGTCAAAAAAGAAATCTTGATGAATAGAGTAATGCCAACGAAAAACAAACCTCTTCATAAATTCTTCGAAGGAAAGCACCACATTTTGCTCCCTCTTGTACACCCCATACAATGTAGCTTTTTCGCACAGCTTGCTCATTGTTTACCATCTCCAAACAATGAAGAAGAACAGAAACAGAAGCTTGGAGTAACGCGATGTGCTGTAAACTTTCCCTGCAAGTTGCTACCTTTATTAGTAGAGAAAATTGCATGAAAATGCAACCTACTTTAATCTCAAATTCCTATTTTCGGAAACATACTTTCTAAACCTTCATTTTGGTATTCTTAGATGTGACATCTCAAACATTTAGGTACCTAGTTTACATTTGAGAATGCATATGAATGCAATGTACGCTATTTGGCAATTGCTGAATGGTTTGGTGCAGAATGATTAAGTCATCTGAATGATTAAGAGGCTCTTATGACATAAAGCAAAATGAAATATGGTTGTTTGGTAATTGTTCAGAATAAAATTACGGTGTTGAATGGTTAAGGGACGCCCAATATAAAAAAAACCATTCAGAGGGTTTTAGAACCATTAAGAGGCAGACTTTTTGTTTGCCAAACAAGATTCATTTCTTAGTGATTCAGAGGTTGCCTCTTAATGGAACTATTAAGAGGTAAACAAAAGCCCCTCGAGTAATGTAATTTGGTCTAAGAGTATGTTTCAATATACAATATGACCAAAATACGTTGCATTTTAATGAAGTTTACCCTTATTAGTATGATTCCCCTGAATTAGCTCAGAAAACACCAAAATTTTTAACAATTCTCAGTGGGGTGGGCATGGATGGGTGTCAAACCTTTTGTGATGCCTAAGAAAAGTGTACAACATCCGGCAACAAGCTGCATATAATTCAATTGAATATTGTCGATCGAAAAGCTTGGTGTTCATGCCCTCATTTATACTTCCGATTTTAGGGGCTTCAGATGTATTGTGCTGGAGGATATTCTGAAAAAGTGTAGCTGGAATGCTCAGTGCTTGTGCTACATAGCATGCATCCATTTGATACAAAGCATGTTTTCCCGACACTTTTGTGAGTACTTCAATACACATAAGAGCAATGGATCCCGGATCCGGATCAGCACAAAATTGTATATTTGAAACGGGATCCTTGTAAAAGATTCCTGGGCCCTGCAAATGTGTAATAATGTTGAAGAGGCAGGAAACTGAACCCAAGATATCGGTTTTGACTGTCGTAAGGTTCTTCCGCCCTATTTAAAAAACAATAATTGTCAGTATACATTAAATTCTCCATTATAATATCATATCATCAAAATGTTAAAGTTAAACGACAGTTGCAAACATGTAGAACGTAATAGCATCGAATAACCAGCGTCCATTGCCTCATTGTATGACTGATAAGCTTATTTAGTGGGAGATCCAAGAATTTTTCCTGGTGGGGGCATCTTTAAGGCGGATAAAATTCCCTTATCCGATGTATTTTAGACTAAATATACCATTTCGTGGGATTTTTAGAGTTCTTTTGGTTGATTTCAAGAGATTTTTTTTATTTGGGGGGGGGAGTGATTTTGAGAGGCTTTTTCGGTTTTTTGGCTGATTTTTTCGAGAGTGTTATTTGGTTTATTTCAAGGCAAAAAATTTAGTTGGTAGGGGCCCGGAGGAGAGATCACTGGGGGAAAGTAAGGTAAAAAGTTAAAAAATTAAGTTTTTACACTAGAAAATTCCCTTTTTTTCTCTTTTAGTGGGGGACCATCCCCCCCTAGATATATATTACATCCGTCCCTGAGCCTAATACCTTTATAAGTAATAAATATTTGAATGTCTTATTTAAGCTATTAAACAACCAAGTAGTTGATGCTATAGCTGCCTCCCCAAAGCATCATCAAACTTTAATAGAAATGCTATTGGGTCCTAAATACTTGCTATCTTTCATCTTTTTAGAGCTTTATTTACCTCACCGTTGTAAATTTAAATAGAAACCTTATTGATGTCATCAAAAGAACCCAAGTTCCCAAATTACCCTAAATTTTCATAGAATAACTTAACTAAGTAGCTTCTCAGTTCCTATTTAACCTTCTCCTCATGTCTTAATAGTTTTAAATTCTCATCCTTGATATATTTGATTTGGTTGGACCCCTAGTTTTCTTAGTATTATCCTGTCCAACCTGCAGACATCTGTCCCTCCCTCCTTCATTCCATGTTTTTCCTATAATCATGATACATTTTATACCTTTACCTTATCTTTATTGTTGTCTTACTAAGTTGCCATCTTTTGGCCACTTTATACTTTGTTGTTTCCACACTCTTACAATGCTGTGGGCATCTATAGCATTCTTTCTTTTGTTTTAAACAAGCTTTTCTACTTCGTCATTCCACCGCTCCTTTCTTGTTTACCTTCTTCAAAAGCTTTTTTTGAACACAATTTCTCCAAATTCTTTCTATCCTTGAACGTATTATGGTCTCCTTCCAAGTTCTATGGGTTAGTCCTTTGGCTTTTGCTGTTGACTATGCATGGCACCTTGAACGTATTTTTGTCGGTTTAACCGCCTAATTATGCCTAGGGCCTTTTTGGCACTACAAGATTGCCGTCAACAAAGTTTCAGATCACTGTCAACATTTTTGACATGTTTGTATAGAATTGCTAGCATACCTGGTTAAAAAGGATATGTATAGGAGGTTAAATTCGAGCTCTAGGTGCAAAAAATCAAGGGAGTAAAGGGTAATGTGGACTAACGATGGAGAGTGGAGAGGGCTTTGAGAAAGTGGCAGTGAGGGAGTTTAGCTTCCTCAACAGGGTATTTTGGACGATAAATATCAAATCTCATGGGTGAATCTAAAAATACTATGGTAATAGCCTATCAAAGTAGGTGTTTCTCATCAACTTCGTGAAGATAGAATATCAATATATTATGCATTTTGAAGTGGTTTTAACCAACCTATTGGAGGTGTGCAATATAATTTTACCTGTGATGGCTTCAAGAACTAAATCAAAACAATCAATGCCAGCTGCAACAATTGAAGAAACTTTTCCTCCGCCTGAACTCCCAGTATATATTTGATAATTTATCATGGAGCCTTTCTGCAACCCAACCAGGGCCTTTTTGATAGACTGCAATGCTGAGGATACATACGACTCCGATGGTTTTCTGACAAAAACTTTGAACGACAACCTTAACCTGCTTTTGAGTTCATCTAAGCTAGAAAGTCCTCTAGAATTTGCACATTCAGACACCCCAAGTGGACCATTCATCGTCTTCATACTTGATTCTGTCTCGTGAGATTCTAAAGTAGCTTCTTTTCCTTGTAAAGAAATGCATTTCCCAATGGCCTTCAAGTGCAAATCAATCAATCTTTCATAGATGTCCATAGGCAAGGTGGGATTAGTTACAGAAAGATGGTTTGCCAATTCTTCAAGAAACTTTCCAATCCCATCCAAGAATACAAAAGAAAATTGTGGTAATGCTCCTGTGTTGTTTGAGAACTCCAATAACAGAATTTCTGAAATGCCTATAAAAGTATTGACCAAGTTAGGCGACAAGGAGTTTTTTATCTGTGAATTCAGCCTAAGCAAGGCTGAATAGGCAAGAAATAGCTGTCTGAGGAAAAATGCTGCTTCAAGATTTTCTCCGTTTAAAAGGCTGCGCAGAAAAGAGATATTTATATCCATGCCGCCCATATCCACATTTTCCAAATTGAATCTTTTCTCCAAGACTCTAGAGGTCTTTGGCTCTCTATGATCCAAGTCAAAAGCATCAGGAGAAACTTGAGAATCTGATTCTTTAAGCCGCTTATCATCTCGAAGAACCAACTCACACAAAAATTTGTTTATAAAACTTGTGTACGTATCTATGCAGAGTTTAAGTTTGTCAATGGGTTCAAAATTTCTTCTAAGAAATATGGCTTTAAGATTAACATTCTGTGCGTCCATATGGCATAGTGTAGATGAGAGGCCCCACAAAAATCCCTGAAAGCAAGAAATAATCGATGAAAGCTTCTGAAGATTATAACCATCCACAAAGCCACTTGCCCTTCCACCATAAATGGTTTCCTTAAAAGTAATCATAACTTGTGCGTGATCTTTTAATGCCTCGGCTACATGGATCATAATGTCGCATGCTTCAATTCTCTCTGATTGACCCAAATTTTCTTGATCAAGTACAGGTACAGCCTTCTGTGGAAAAGCTTCCCTAGCAGATATAAGATAATGACTTGCATGGACAAAACTGCCCTTAGTGAGTGTCAAAAACACATATGATGTGTAATCCATCAGCGAGAACATCAGATCCTTCACCTTTGTGTCACCGTCTTTAGAAAACGCATGCTGAACTGAGAGCAACGACTTTAATAGCCACAAAGCGGGAAACTTGCCTCCAAAGTGTATCGCACCAAGTGACTTTTGACTGACTTCCATATTCTCTTCACAAAATGTAACCATCAGATGTTTCAGGGTTTTGCGGCAGCAAAGGAGGAGCTGTAGAAGCTCATACGGGTCATTCACTGAAGGAGCATCATTATTACCCAACAAAGTGCCAACTAAAAGCCTGAAACAAAAAACCAGCACTTCAGAAGCAGAATCATTAATCAATAGCATCCACTCAATAACCAAAGTTCATGTCATGTTATTTTATTCAGTTAAGCATCCACTCAATAACCAAAGTAACACTTTGTACATTTAAAGATTCTTTCAACCCCAACCTATCTTAGCATAAACAGTTGTTCATACAACTAGCTACATTCGAACATTTTATACAAACTGATTATCAATAATATATCATACTTGTACCTCTGGAATGATAATCCACTAATAATTTGCAAAGAACCTGGTTTAAAAATTATTGTGGTATATAACAATAGTAGATGCTTTCATAATGATAAAATGAAATCATATGTCATTAATTTTAACAATATCATGACAAACTTAATCTCATCTATCTTAGACTTCTCTATCATAAATATGCTCAATAGATTTCATAATGCTATCTAAAGGCTGGAGATTTATGAAAACCTTAAAACTGAACACCCAATACAACAACTAGAGAAATAAACCACGTAGCTTTTATTTTTAGTTTCTGTTTCCTTATCCGTCTAAAAAAGGCTCAAACTTGCAACATGAGCATGAAAAGGGAGGGCTTGCACTTCTGGGCACTGAGCTTGCTTATTTGATTGGTGCAAATGCAACTTTTAGACCAGGGACTAGAATACTTGTAACAGCTCGCATAATTTACAAGAGTGAATTAATAAGAAAGAGAAGGGGTTACCTTTCAAGGTTTAAGATACAAGTTGCATAGAGAGAGAATGATTTAGAACTTATACATCTTCTCGGCATCCAACAGAGAAAATCGAGTGAACTTTGACAGACTGTATATATCCTCCTAATTGATGGATCAACTTCTTGCTCGCTGCAGCTTTTCCTGGTAGAATGGGAAAATGGTGTTTCCCTTGAAGAACCATCATTCACCACATTGATATTGTTTGAATCAACTGACGGGGTTTTAAGAGAAGTTAAAACCTCATGCCAGTTAGGTTGTGCTTGCAAATCAATATCTACTCCACTGCTAAATAATGGTGGCACCAACTCCTCCAGGAACCGGCAAAACCTTGATGCCATAAGCCTCCGAACAAACTAATTAAAAGAACAATATGAACAAAATGAGATGATAATATTCTTCAAACCTTACTAGAATACTCAGACGACAAAGAAAGAACATAACATTAACACACAGAAGCTAATATCCTAGGAAAAATGTTTGGTAGTGATGTTTTACAAGTGTAGGGGCGTGTTTGTTTCTGTTCTCTTCTGTTTGAGAAGTCTTAAATTGGCACTGGTTGTTAAAATAAACTTTGCTATATGCATTATATGAAAAGGTACTTGTAAAAACCTGAAGGTGAAAAATGCAAACTATGAGAAACCAAGGATAGAGAAGAGAAAAGAAAGTGACAAACAGGGCACATCAACAGTCCTATAAGTTTATAACTCCAGGTGATTCCCAAGTTGAGCTGATAGCATTTGCACACACACACAAAAAAAAAACCAGTTTGAGCAATCAAAACAGAATTAAAAACATGCAAGTCTATGAAGGAATGATGTGTGTTGGTTAACCAAACCTTTAAACTAATAGGCCAAGGGGATCTTATAAATCAAAATTATCCACACCCTTGTTTTCTGAATCATATCTTTGTGGCCATCACTTTAAGCAACTCTTTTTGGCAAGCGGAGAATGTTCGATTCAGATCATAGGGAAGCCTGAAAGCTGCTTTTTGATTTTTACCCTTCTTTCGCTTGTTTAATTTCCTACTCTTTTCCCTTCTCATTAGGAATCTAAGACTTTCAAAAGAAAGATTCTCCCCCCAAAACACATACATACTTATTTACACAGATATTAGGAGGGGTTTACACGTTATAATACCAGCTTACTTTTTCCTCATATAACATTGTGTTGCTTAGAAGCTCCAATGAAATTTCTGATCGTGTGACTGCTTTCAGGTCTCCAGCTTTACCGGCATTGAGCTCTCCAAATTGCTTGAAATTGCTGCCTAGGTGTGGAAGAGAGCTTTGAAGAAAAAGTGAGAGAAAAATCTTCAGTTTCTTCTTAGCTGCATGGGTACTCCAAATATCAATATTCTGGCAAATAATGCACCAAAATGCAGAAGGTAATGACTTCTTATCAATTGCAGCAACCGCAAAATTCCATCCATCTTCTGCTGATGGATAAGTTGGCTGGCATTCACTCAATAAAGAGAGGTGCCCCATCATAAAATTTGTAAGACCCGTGGCCTCTTCTGCTAACTTTGAAAGGCACTTCCGCAACCGTTTATTTTGTTTACTATAAGTACCATCCTCTTCGTTCACCTTGGCAATTACCATCTCATTCCTCTTGAGCACAAATTCAAATGAATTGATCAGCCTATTCAAATCAACGAGCCTCTGAAGAGCCATAGCATTCAAAACGTATTTTAGAGGGGAAAGATCTGACAAGCTTTCTTGAGGACAGATGCCTGAAATTGCTTCTATAATGAGAAGAAGAGAGACTGGACGTTTAACGATCCAAGAAAAATAGCCTTTATCCTTTCCGGTCTTCTCCAACCAATCATTTCCAGAATAAGCTGTAAAAGAATCTCGCATCTCTTCTGACATCCTTTCAGATGTAGTTGGAGGTGCAAGACTGACTGCCTGACGGTATGAACTTCTACAGGACATATACAAACGAAAAAAGAAAAGAAAAAGCCAATGAGCAGGCAACGTTTCATCTTTGCATCTGGCTTGATTGGAGAACTTCCTTCCGGAAACTACGGATAGAAACTCATAAACTCCATCCCTTGGTTGTGAAATCAAAATACTCATGCTAGGACGGATTACTGTCAGCAATGCATTCAGAGAAACTCCAACAAGACTACTATTACCAGTAGTGACCATCAGCGAATCAATAACTAAAGCATACACTTCAGATAGACCGCTACCTAGAACTTCTGCTTTCAAAAGGAAGCATGAAGAGCTAGAACCATCTTGACATGAATTTTCTAAATCGCTTTTGGTAGACGATGGACTATTACCCTTCATCCATTCAAGGGATTCAGAGAGATCAGTAGCTAATTCTCGAATACACAAACTTACTTGCCCTTCAGGTATGGACTTTACGGCATTATGAATAAAAAGCCTCAACTCTGGTGAGCATATTATCAATCGCAATGACTTTGTCCATGATTCATGATACGATCTCCAAGATTCTGAATGATTAGCTTCAATGTCTCTTACAGATGATGCCATACGTCTGATTGCTTTACAGAGTGCAAAAACAGAAGTACCCACCTATCAGATATGAACAGTTCATGTTAGAAAGTTTAACTTCACCAGAAACTATCCGATAACTTATCAGCACAGGTTGGGATACATATAACAGAAACAATTTACATAAACACGTAAAACCATGGCAAAAGTTTTCTAAACCGAAAAAGAAAACATCTTATGATGGGCTTATCAAAATCTGTACAAACATCAAACGAAGTATTAACTAAAATCGAAGACTGTTCCACTAACCTGACGAAGCTCGCTGTAAAGGTTGATCATGTGGCATCCAAGATGAAGTATTTCTGGAATTACCACCAAGTTATTCCGCAAGTCAGTCAATGTGTGTCCGAGGGTCCCATATGAGAACATCAAAAGCCATAAACTTTCTAGGTCACTCCCAAGAACCTCATAATCAATTTCCAGTAAATAGTGTAAGCATAAAATAAGCTCTTTCGCTACCACCTCCACCAACTCTTTGCATGTTCCGCTATTTGCATCAAAAGTTGATGGCACTAACTGACCTACTTTAGCAGAAAGTAGTCTTATTTTATCACAGATTAGTTTCAAGAAATTAGCACAAGCCCCTTCAGAGGTGTCATCTACCCTTACATATACTTTCTCTTGCATTAAGCTGAGAAGAATTGAGTTGGTTGATTTGAGTGTGCGATGAACATCTTCCAACACAGATCCTACTTCCACTTCATCTTGAAGGTATGTATCGATATCACCCAAGAAAGGCTCCATAATCTGTACAAAGAAATCAAATAGCGACTTCCGAATCTCCGCACTTAAAGCAGATACATGATGAATCTCACTATGGCTACTAGTACTAGAGGACCTTTTAAACATTTCACCTGAAAAATCATCAGTAACTTTGCTACAACCTTCAGTCACTTCTACACCTTCTTGTCTTTTGATACAATGGATATACAAGCGAAAAAGCCCCCCCTCACCATATAATGCCAAGGATTTCTTCTCCACCACTATTCTTCCCAGCCTATCGAAAAAGTGCCTGTGATAACTTTTGATAACTGTTTTCGACTCTTTTGCCGTTCCATCATCAGATGGTTTATACTTAGCTAAGCTTTGTAAGGTCAGAAATCCATCAATGTGTGAGGGGTGAAACAATCCCTGAGACAAAACTTCTTCAGTTAACTTCAATAACTTACTCATCAAAGCAGATTCATTGGCAAGAACAGCAGGGGGTAACACATACAGCAAGCACAGAAAAGGTTCCAAAAGCCGATCCACAAAATCATGAAAACCATTTTTCCGATTTGGATGAAGCCTCAAAAACTTGGCGAATGGCTCAAGCACTAAGCATGTCCAATTCAAGATAATTATTCCCGTTTTGCTGCAGTCATGTTTGCCGGTAATAACTTTCAGTACAAGCTCAAGTAAAGTGCCAACTAGCAAAATCCACAAATCCAAACTTTCATTAGAAACCCCACCATGTGATGTGAAAATGGATGAAATGCAATCGAGCATTATATGATATAACGTCGATTCATCATCATTCAAATCCTTGATTTCCGTATTCTTGGCGATACAATGAACAACCTTTAATATATCCCGAGCAAAGCTCATCGAAATATGTAGTTTCGTACCCTGGTCAAGGCAAAACTTGAAAATTTCCCAACATCTATAATCTAAACAGGAACCACTTATATACTGAGGCTTAAGCTTTTCAACCCTAATTTCTTTCTCTGAAGAGATTAATGTTGACTGGACCCAATTGTTGAGAAAAATAATTACTCTTTCAAAACTAACAGCTTCTGATGCCTGAGTTGTATCATCTTCTGCTTGATTTAAACTCAATTTCACAAACTTATATGCCAGTTCCACCTTTCTGCAACAAATATTCAATCAAATTTCAGAAATGTATAACCAAAATTTCATCCTAATGTCTCCACATTACAACATAAGTTTCCATGTAAAAATTTGTGATTTAAGCAACTACAGATGAAAACGAAACCCTAAAGAGGTGCTTACTTTTCGATATCGATGTTCTTCTTCTGTAATGACAAAACCAGCTGCAAATTCCTCCATGGAGCTGAATCCTGGAGCAATTCGGTTGTTGTTTCCATATCTTCTTCTATTGGTTGGTTTACAAAATCGGTTGGTTGACTGATACGAGATGATTTCGAAGCCTTTTCGTCGTGCTTCTTTACCAAATCAGGAAGCTTTCTCTTCTTCTTTCTCTTCATGGAGCTGGAGCTGCTCTTTTCTGCTCGCGGCGACTGGAAATCCGCCATTGTTGAAGTTCAAAGCTTCCAAGGGTTTTGCGCTATGAAGAAGGGTTTAACTTTTTAATCAAATCAATATTACACAAACCGCCTTGAGATTATAATAATTACATTTACACCCCTTTAAGAAGAAACATAAACTATTCCTACAATTTAAACATGTTACATAAAACCCCCTACTAAATGGCATATTACACAACCTAACCATTACCTCTGTTAAATTACAAAGGAACCACTAATAAGTAATAACCTATTTAACTTTTAACGAACTGTTTCTTCGTTGCTAGAG
>LUCG01198321.1:0-11190 GCA_001633085.1 Carthamus tinctorius | reverse complement strand
AATTGAAGCCGCTGGTTTCTCGCAAGTCAGGGATAAATAGGTCATATCTTTTATCCATACTAAACTTATATGCAGATTTGGCGTACCATCCGGAATTATGTACGACAATGGCACTTAATTTACTAGCGAAAGAATTCATTGACCGAATCCAGCAATAAGGCGACAATCAATACAATCCGGAAAAGGCTAAAATCGGCCAAAGGATGATGGGTCGAAGAGCTACCATCCGTTCTATGGGCTAATCGTACAACTCCAAAAACATCCACAGGTTAGAGTCCATTTTTTGCCCTGAAACTATGAAACTCTCTCTGAAACCCTAGGCTGGAAAACTATATTTAAAAGGCTGATTCGTCGAGTTTCGCGATCGCGACCATGGGCTTCGCGACGTGAGGCCCTAAAAGCTTCCAAAATTATCAACTTTTGATCTGATCTTTTCAATACTGGAAGTCTTGTTCTCCAAGTAAACTCCATGCAACATTTCGCGACGCCACATGTACTTTTAGTGACGTGAAAATCTCGATTAAAGAAAGTTGTAAAACCCAAGTTTGGACACTCTCGCTGTGCGAACCACTTTGTTCAACTTTTCAAGTTTTTAGCCTTTTTTGGTAATTCTTTGTTCCAAGTGCTTTCCAAACCTACAAAGTTAAGAATCATTGCTTTTAAGAGCATAAACATACCCGTTTAGGTTTAAAATAGGGTTGAAACCAACGATATAACATTCTAAAAACATGTATAATTTTGGCTATACACCGGGCCGGTTTGGTTTAAACAGCCGATTTTGTCCCTAAAACCACAAACCAAACCATATTAATGGTTTATAAAGAAAAAAACTATCGGCCTAAATAATGATGGCTAAACCGGTTAAACCGACAAATTTGGTTTGGTTCCGCCGGTTTATTCGGTTTCAGCTAAACCATGCAAATACCTAATCGCCATACCACCATCACTCTAACCACCATCATCGGCCACCACCATCACCCACCATCACCGTAACCACCATCGCCGACCACCACTACCGTCGCACCACCATCACTGTAACCACCATCGTCGGCCACCACCATCACCCACCATCACTGTAACCACCATCGTCGGAGAAGATGACCGAACTTCGCCGGAGAAGATGATCGGAGTTCGTCGGAGAAGATGACTGGTGCGGCCAAAGGAGGTGGTGGTGCGATGGTAGGCAACGGAGGGAGGTGGTGGTGTGACTTAGGGACCAAATTCGTAACATTTGACATCTCAGGGACCAAATCCATACATTACTCTAATATTTTAGAATTAAAAACAATCAAAATTTAGAAAAATAACGTGCAACTTGTGCAGTAGGTTTCACGACACATTAAATGGTAATTTTTGTAACTTCAGTACATTAAATGGTAGCTTTCAGAGTTGGATACACATAGTAGCAAAATGTAACAAGTTCGATACACTTTGGGGAACTAAACCCTTTTAATATGATAAGGGTGTCAAATGGAAAATAAAAAGTAAAAGATATTTAATAATACGATTAAATCAAAAAATATTTAATATTGGATCTATTTCAAAATTTGTAAGATGTAAAAATGTTTTCTTTTTGTTAACTGCATTTAGTACAAATCATATGATAAAAAGAGTCTAAAATAGAAAATGTACGGTAATTAAAAAGTAAAAAAAAGTGAATTTAATTTAGGGGGTGTTTGGGAGTGCTTAACATCAAAAGTAGGGATAAGCATTGGAATCGGGTACCCGTCTTCGGAACCGGAACCGCTTCGGAACCGTCGGTTCCGGAACTGGAACCAATGTGATTGGTTTGGGTTCCCAAAATGCAGCACCGACTAAGACCAGTTTCGGTTCCGCTTCTCATTTTTTTTGGAACCGCTACCAGCAGGATACCCGTCTACATGTACTATTTTTAATAAAATTATTTATATATTTAAATGTTTAATAAAACTAAAACAATTTATTATATTTTGAGACATTTGTTAGCATAAACTATTTTTTTAGGTAATCTTCTAATTTATTTATGGGGATAATTCTCTAAAATGTATCTGTAACGCCTCGTTTCCCAAGTTATGTAATTTAACTATTTTAGACGGGTTGAGTTAATATTTTGATTGATTTTGGCATTTTCAGGAATTGAGGGATTGATTTGACAAACTTAAAGTAAAGGGTAGGAGAGGCATGTATATAAGAGAGAGAGAGAGAGAGAAAGAGAGAGAGAGCCTAAATTCTTCTTTTTCTTTTGTTGAACGATTTCCAGAAAAGAGAAGGGTAAGAAAGACGATTTTGGAGAGTGACTGGTGGTAGGGAGAATATCAATTGGAGGCTAGCAAAAAAAGCAAGTGTGGTTTTGTGATTTTCTCCAAAGGTAGGTGTTCTTGAACTTTGTTGTAACTGGATTATGATAGGTGGAAGTTTTGGGCTAGGGTTAGGAGATTGATGATGAATTGATCACCAATTAAAGAATTATGTGATGTAATATCGTTATAGACATGCTAGCTGTTTGGGTATGTGTTTATTACATCAAAATAGGTCGAAATTGCTGATTTTGGAGCCTTTGGATGAAACCCCCGATTTGGGGCTGAAACCCGCGGAAGGGGTCGAACCAGTGCGATCCACGGGTAACGCACGGGTTGCACCCGCCGGTACCACTGGTTTGTCCCGGCTAGTTTTTCGTGCCGTCTCGTTTTGGGTTTTTCTTGAGTGGCATTCCTTAAGGGAATGTAAAAGAGGGTGGATGCCAAAGTTTGGTAGAAATTGGCATAGTTTTACTATGTTAAATTAGTAAGGGGTCGAGTTAGACTTAAGAACCCATTCTTGGGTCCGTTTTTGATATGTTATGTATATGTATGTTCTTAGGTGATAGGAATTGAATAATTTGGCTTGTGTACGTGCTTGATTACTATCATCTCGGCAGTTGAGTACTCTACCTATGCTATGTATGGTTATGTATGTATGATTACTAATGCATGTGTGATTATATGTTGTGTTGGCATGTACAGGATATGATAGTACCTAGGATGGTGGTAACACCTCTTAGGGACTAATTACGGATTAAGAGGCCTGGTGTTACTGTCATGTTGATTTTACCTTGATGGTAATGAGCCGTAAGGAAAGGGTTATGTTGCATGCTAGTAATTGTTGTGTTTTATGGTTTTGTATACATGATGGTATGTGGTATAGGTGTGTGCTCACTAAGAGTAAGATTACCCCGTGTTGTGTAAATATTTTTTTAGTGGCAGGCACATCATCTAGTAGCAAGGGAAAGGCTCCAGCTTGAAGCTCCGGAAGACTATGTAGCTCAGCAACCTAGTGTTTAATTGAGATTGGGACATGACTTGTGTTTTAGAGATTCAAACAAATTTTTAGTAGAACTTAAGCATGTTTTTTTTAAATTCGGGTTCGCACTTAGATTGGTCAATTTATGAAAGGTTTTGATACCTCTTTTATTTAATTATATATCATGTTTAGTCAAAATGATGTTTATGTTGATAAAGCTTCCGCTAAATCAAGTTTACTTTCATTAAATCTATGTTTTAGAAAAATTGAGTTGTTATAGTTGGTATCAGAGCCTTGGTTTAAGGGATTCGAGTATTCACGGGTGGTGAGTGCTTGAACTTAAACTCAAGTGTTCATGTTTTCAAATAAAGTAACTTTTAAAAGGCAAGTTTAAAAGAAAATGGTTTACGAGGCAGAGCTACAGACCGGAGCATCAAGACGGGGGTGAGCACACTATACCGTACCTTAGTTATGAAAAAGCGTGTTAATCTATTTGTGTAAGGGCAAGTTCTATGTATTGCGATGCATGAGCATGAAATTTTACGGTATATTGATGGCATGTAGTATAGTTTTGTGCAAGTATGCTAAGAAAAGGTCCTATGTTGAGGACTTATAGTTATGTGTGTAAATGTGTTAATAAATAAAATAGCATGGTATATGTCTTATGTGTCTGAATGATAAGCACAACTGTTATGGTTTAAGTTGTAGTTGATATGTTATGTGTGGCAACTAAGCTGGAAAGTGGAACCTTAGTGATGACGTTAAGGCTAGACATGTAGGGTAACTTATGTTAAACCTTGAGCGGGAAATGGGTAGTAACATGTTAGGATGGACTTGTGTGTTCATGGAATGGAAGTATGAGACATCTAAGGAGCATGTTAGTAAGGGAGACACTTTAATATATGGTCACTGGCCTAAGCTAGTTGTTGAAAGGGAAGGGATGTGGGTAACTTATGTTAAATTGTTATTTTTTATGGATCAGAATGGTGAATAATAGGAAGCAAGGTAAGAGGCCGACGGGCAGTGAGGACCAGAAAATTCCTGGATTACGGGTGATCATAGCGGCCGAGGTTGGGGATGTTCTCCATGAAATACTCCCGGGTCTGTTCGACCAGATGATCAAGAGTTAACCACTGTGGTTAACAGTAGGGTAGAAGCGGCCATGGCAAGCAGGGCTGGTGGATCAGGCAGCACTTCAACTAGTCAGCCTAGGGTGACCAGTTATAAGGACTTCTCGGCGTGCCAACCATCGTTCTTTGAGGGGAAAAATGACCTTGTGGCCAACACTCACTGGATTTCTTAGGTCGAGGGTGCCTTTCGCACCAGTTTTTGCTCTGCTGAAGTTAAAGTGAGGTTTGTTGCTAATCTACTGAGGGGTCCGGCTAATGACTGGTGGAATTTGATCATCTTATCATGGACCATGGAGTAGTATATACCTCAGATTGAGGTAGAGCGACTTACGAGAGAGTTCCTATCGATGGTTCAAACTACTGAGTCGGTGAACGACATCACCGAAAAGTTCTTGGAGCGGTTACTTTTCTGTTGGGAATACGTGGCGAATGAACGGATGGAGATGTACTGGAACACTAAAATTCTGAATCTGAAGATTCAAGAGTTTGTTGTCATGGTAAGATGCACTGATTTTCATTAAATTCATGAGGCAGCTCGGGCTAGAGAGCTCGAATTGGAGAAACAGGGAAAGAGGAAGAGGCCGGAGTCGGCGCAGACCAAGACCTATCAGACCAAGAACTTCAAGTCATCTAGCCAGAAGACTAAGGTGAAGAAAGAGTTTCCTCGTTGCTCTAGGTGCGGGTGATAGCATGTGGGGGAGTATAGGATGCGCACCAGAACGTGCTACAGATGCGGGAAACCGGACCATCTGAGTCGAGACGGCAAGGTAGCTGCAAAGCTATGCTTCAAATGCTTCCAACCAGGGCACTTTGCAAATGAGTGCCCATCGACTACCGGGTCTATTCAGAATTCAAGGTCCGCGCCAGTGAAAATGTTAGATGGGTTCGAAAAGAAGAATGATATCCCCAAGGCTCGGGGGCGAGTATTCCAACTGACAGCGGAGGAAGCAATGGCGGAACCGGACTTCATGACAGGTACTTTTCCTGTTAAGGCATTACCTACTTTTGTTTTGTTGGATACAGGAGCTAGTAAGACATTTGTTTCCTTATCATTCTGTAAAAATTTTCCACATGTAAAGGGTAAGCTAGAGAGTCCGTTAGAAGTAGAAATAGTGGACGAAGAGTTTCTTTTGGTTAACGACGTATATAGGGATAATGTAATAGAGATAGACAGAGTGAAGTTCAGTATAGACCTTATCCCTATTGCTATGAGGGAAATGAATGTAATAGTTGCAACAGATTGGCTTAGTCGGAACAGAGCGCAAATTGATTGCGAGAATCAACGGATAGTGGTTCGAACTCCAAGTGGGGGAGAACTAACTATCTCGGGAGATGGAAAGAAGAGACTACCGAAATTGTGCACGTTGGATAAGGCTAGAAGATATGTTCATCGTGGTGGTAGCAGCTACTTGGCTTATGATATCGATAGCCGAGACGAAAAAAAGAAGGAAGCAGTAACGAACGTGCCCGCGGTCAGCGAATTTCCGGACGTCTTTCTGGATGACCTGCTTGGGATTCCTCCCGAGAGGCAGGTGGAGTTTCGCATAGACTTGGTTCCGGGGGCAGCGCCGGTAGCCAAGGCTCCATACCGGTTGGCACCTCCGGAGATGCAGGAACTGTCTAAGCAGTTGAAGGAGTTGTTGAATAAGGGGTTTATCCGCCCGAGTACCTCACTTGGGGAGCCCCTATTCTGTTCGTGAAAAAGAAAGATGGGTCGATGCGGATGTGCATCGACTATAGAGAGCTTAGGAAGTTGACGGTGAAGAACAGATACCCGTTGCCGAGGATCAATGATCTCTTCTATCAACTTCAAGGAGTCGCTTGGTTCTCGAAGATAGAGCTTAGCTCAGGGTACCATCAGTTGAAGGTCAGCGAAGAGGATGTTCATAAGACAACATTCAAAACCAGGTACGAGCATTTTGAGTTTGTTGTGATGCCGTTTGGGTTGACAAATGCACCGGCGGCCTTCATGGACATAATGAACAGAGTTTGCAGACCGATGTTGGATAGGTCGATAGTCGTATTCATAGACGATATATTGATCTATTCCAAGTCAAAGGAAGATCACTTGGAACATTTGTGGGAAGTTTTGGAGACATTGCATAAGGAACGATTATACGTAAAGTTCTCCAAGTGTGACTTCTGGTTACAAGAGGTCCAGTTTCTTGGACATCTTGTCAACTGGGAAGGCATAAAGGTTGACCCAGCTAAAGTGGAGGCAGTGATGAAGTGGGAGACCCCAAAAACTCGAACTGGAATCAGGAGTTTTCTTGGATTACCCGGGTATTACTGCCGGTTCATTCAAGATTTCTCTAAGATAGCAGTTCCATTGACCAAATTGACACGAAAGATTGAGCGCTTCATTTAGGGCGAACTACAGAAAGTTGCTTTTGAAAGGTTGAGGAAGAGATTATGTGAAGCGCCAGTGCTAACCCTTCCCAAGGGAGCTGAAGATACGATAGGCTACTGTGATGCCTCATATCACGGGCTGGGCTGTATTCTTAACCAGTGTGGAAAGGTGAATGCTTATGCGTCTCATCAGTTAAAGACGCATGAAGCAAACTATCCGACCCACAATTTAGAGCTTGCAGCAGTTGTTTTTGCGCTAAAAATTTGGAGGCACTACCTCTATGGTGTCAGGTGTACCATTTACACTGACCATAAGAGACTCCGATATTTCATGGATCAACAGAACCTGAATATGCGGCAACGACGATGGTTGGATATCGTGAAAGATTATGACTGCGAAATCCTCTACCATCCGGAGAAGGCAAATGTGGTAGCGGATGGGTTAAGCAGGAAGGCTAGCAGTGTTCTCCTTCGGATACCTTTGATGAGGTTGACGGTGTCAAGCTCACTTTTTGATCTAATCAGGCAGTCGCAAGGCGAAGTAGTTAAGGTATAGAGTCAAAAGAAAGAGAGGATCAAGGGGCAGGTGGCCCAGTTAGTAGCAGACAGTCGGGGTCTGCTAATACGATACGTTAGAGTTTGGGTGCCAGCGTCGTGCGAGGCAAGACAGATTCTTCTAGATAAAGCGCATAAGTCTAAGTTCTCTATCCATCCTGGTGCTACAAATATGTATAAAGACCAGAGGACTGATTACTGGTGGATGGGATGAAGAGGGATGTAGCTCGATATGTAGAGAGGTGCTTGACTTGATTGAGAGTAAAATCCGAGCACAAGAGGCCGCATGGGAAGCTACAACCGTTGGAGATACCTGTGTGGAAGTGGGAGCATGTGACTACGGATTTGATTACCAAGTTACCTCGTATGCCTAGAAATCACGATGTTATTTGGATGATTGTGGACCGGCTGACGAAGAGTGCCCATTTTATCGTCATCCGGGAGAGTTCCTCTTTGGAGGTGTTAGCTGACATTTATGTCAAGGAAGTAGTAGCTAGACACGCGGTACCGGTCATGGTGATTTCTGAACGGGACGTCCGGTTCAGTTCGCGTTTCTGGGGAAGGTTTCATGAGGTTCTGGGCACGAGACTTCAGTTCAGCACTGCCTTTCATCCACAGATGGACGGGGCAGAGCGAGAAGATAATGCAGACTCTCGAAGATATGTTAGGAGCCTGTGCTCTAGACTTTGGAGGCAGCTGAGTTACGTATCTACCGTTAGCCAAGTTCTCGTACAACAATAGCTTTCATGCTAATATTGGCATGCCCCCGTATGAGATGTTGTACGGAAGGAGGTGTAGGACTCCCATCTATTGGGGAGAAGTGGGCCAGCGGGAGTTGGGCATTACTAAAATCGTGCAAAAGACCACTAAGAGTATTCAGTTGATTCGTGCTAGACTGAAAACTGCTCAGAGCCGTCAGAAGAGTTATGTGGACAAGGGAAGATCGAGCTTAGAGTTTGAGGTGGGTGATAATGTGCTTCTCAAGGTATCACCGTGGAAAGGGGTGATACGGTTCCGCAAGAGAGATAAGTTAGGCCCAAGGTTTATCGGGCCATTCAAGATAATCGCACAAGTTGGAAAGGTTGCGTACCGACTTAAGTTACCGTCAGAACTCAGTCAGATACGCAACACTTTTCACGTTTCGCAGTTGAGGGAGTGTTTGGCAGACGAGTCGACTCATGTACCAATCGACGATATCCAAGTCAACGAGCGACTCAATTATGTGGAAAGACCGGTCGCGATCTTGGAGAGAAAGACCAAATCCTTGAGAAGTAAGGACATCGGGATAGAGCTATTCCAAGCCTAGGCGATTTCAAGGACGAAATCGTGGTAAGTGGGGGAGAGTTCTAACGCCCCGTTTCTCAATTTATGTAATTTAACTGTTTTAGACGGGTTAAGTTAATATTTTGATTGATTTTGGCATTTTCAGGAGTTGAGGGACGGATTTGACAAACTTAAAAGTAAAGGTAGGAGAGGCATGTATATAAGAGAGAGAGAGAGAGAGAAAGCCTAAATTCTTCTTTTTCTTTTGTTGAACGATTTCCAGAGAAGAGAATGGAGAGAGAGACGATTTTGGAAAGTGATTGGTGGTAGGGAGAATATCAACTATAAGCTAGCAAGAAGAAGCAAGTGTGGTTTTGTGATTTTCTCCAAGGGTATGTGTTCTTCAACTTCGTTGTAACTAGATTATGATAGGTGGAAATTTTGGGCTAGGGTTGGGAGATTGATGATGAATTGATCATCAATTAGAGAATTACGTGATGTAATATCATTATAGATTCATGCTAGATGTTTAGGTATGTGTTTATTACATCAAAGTAGGTCGAAATTGTTGATTTTTGAGCCTTTGGATGAGAACCCCCGATTTGGGGCTAAAACCCGCAGACGGGGTCGAACCAATGGGATCTGTGGGTAACGCGCGGGTTGCACCCGCCGATACCATTTGTTTGTCTCGACGAGTTTTTCGTGCGGTCTCGTTATGGGTTATTCTTGAGTGACATTCCTTAAGGGATTGTAAAAGCGGGTGAATGCCAAAGTTTCGTAGAAATTGGCCCAGTTTTACTATGTTAAATACGTAAGGGGTCGAGTTAGACTTAATAACCCATTCTTGGGTCCGTTTTTGATATGTTATGTATGTGTATGTTCTTAGTTGATACGAATTGAATAGTCTGGCTTGTGTACATGCTTAATTACTATCATCTTGGTAGGTGAGTACTCTACCTGTGCTATGTATGGTATGTATGTATGATTACTAATGAATGTGTGATTATATGTTGTGTTGGCATGTAAAGGATATGATAGTACCCGTGATGGTGGTAACACCTCTTGGGACTAATTACGGATTAAGAGGCCTGGTACCAGTGTAATGTTGATTTTTCCTTGATGGTAATGAGCCGTAAGGAAAGGGTTATGTTGCATGCTAGTAATTGTTGTGTGTTATGGTTATGTATATATGATGGTATGTGGTATAGGTGTGTGCTCACTAAGCGTAAGCTTACCCCGTGTTGTGTAAATGTTTTTCTTAGTGGCAGGCACATCATCTAGTAGCAAGGGAAAGGCTCCAGCTTGAAGCTCCGGAAGACTATGTAGCTCAGCAGCCTAGTGTTTAATTGAGATTGGGACACGACTTGCATTTTGGAGCTTCAAACAAATTCTTAGTAATGCTTAAGCATGTTTTTTTTAATTCGGGTTCGCACTTAGATTGGTCAATTTATGAAACGTTTTGATACCTCTTTTATTTAATGATATATCATGTTTAGTCAAAATGATGTTTATGTTCATAAAGCTTCCGCTAAATCAAGGTTACTTTCGTTAAATCTATGTTTTAGAAAAATTGAGTTGTTACAGTTGGTATCAGAGCCTTGGTTTAAGGGATTCGAGCATTCATGGGTGGTGAGTGCTTTAACTTAAACTCAAGTGTTCATGTTTTCAAATAAAGTAACTTCTAAAAGGCAAGTTTTATAAGAAAATGGTTTACGAGGCTGAGCTGCAGACCGGAGCATCAAGACGGGGGTGAACACACTATACCATACCTTAGTTATGAAAAAGCGTGTTAATCTATTTGTGTAAGAGAAAATTCTATGTATTGCGATGCATGAGCATGAAATTTTACGGTATATTGATGGCATGTAGTATAGTTTTGTGCAAGTATGCTAAGAAAAGGTCCTATGCCGAGGACTTATAGTTATGTGTGTAAATGTGTTAATGAATAGAGTAGCATGGTATATGTCTTATGTGTCTGAATGATAAGCACAACTGTTATGGTTTAAGTTGTAGTTGATTTGTTATGTGTGGCAACTAAGCTGGAGAGTGGAACCTTAGTGATGACGTTAAGGCTAGACATGTAGGGTGTATTTACAATGATATAATGGCCCATATAATTGCAAATGCATTGTACATGTCGGGACCCGAAATAATTGTGAAAGGACTCTATGAACCAGACGAGGTTGAGCGGGGAATGGGTAGTAACATGTTAGGATGGACTTGTGTGTTCACGGAATGGAAGTAAGAGACATCTAAGGAGCATGCTAATAAGGGAGACACTTTAATCTAGGGTCACTGGCCTAAGCTAGTTGTTGAACGGGAAGGGATGTGGGTAACTTATGCTAAATTGTTATGTTTTATGGATCAGAATGGTGAACACTAGGAAGTAAGGTAAGAGGCCGATGGGCAGTGAGGACCAGGAAATTCCTGGATTGCGGGTGATCATGGTAGCCGAGGTTGGGGAGGTTCTCCACGAAATACTCCTGGGTCTATTCGACCAGATGAAAGAAGAGTTAGCCACTTTGGTTAACAGTAGGGTAGAAGCGGCCATGGCAAGCAGGGCTGGTGGATCAGGCAGCACTTCAACTAGTCAGCCTAGGGTGACCAGTTATAAGGACTTCTCGGCGTGCCAACC
>LUCG01198254.1:0-13483 GCA_001633085.1 Carthamus tinctorius | reverse complement strand
GTGGCCGACGGTGGCGGTGGTTGTCGGTGGCGGTGGCGACCGGAGGTGGTAGTGGCTGATGGTGGTCGAAAAGGGCATATTTGTCATTAACAAAAAATTGGAAGGAAAGGAATTCGATTCCATCTCATTTGAGAAGGAATGGGCAAATACACAAGCGAAGGAATAAATGGAATTGAATTCCATTCTTTAGGCAACCAAAAAGCATGAAGAAATTTGGTCAATGAAATTGACCATCCCAATTCCACTAGATTCCGACGGATTCCAGCGAACCAAATGCCCCCTTAAGCTAGGTTTATATAAGACTAATATGTTTTTTGTGAGACATGTGAGACCACATTTTTATAGTTGAAATTTTACGGTAAATATTGTGAAGGTAAAAAAATTCTGAACATTCACAATGTTATGTTGTAAAATTTCAAGTGTAAAAACTTGGTCTCATGGGTCTTACAAAAATAGCTTGGTCTCCATAATCCAAGTCTAAATACTATGTTAAAACTTGTTGTATCTGCTTTTTTATTCATTTTCAAAAATTAAATAATTATTTTAGTAAATAATGTTTTTCATTCCTATGGTGTAAATAGCATTTCCATTGTTAAAAATTGCAATTTTCGTCCCTATAATTAAGAAATTATGGTTTTCATTCTCATATTTTATAACGCATTGTTATTTACGTCATTATGATTTATAATATGCCGTTGTTTTGGTGCCTACGATTTACTATTATTTATTGATATAGTACCTTAAAGCTAAATGATACAGTAAATTGCAAACTATAAGACCAAAATTGCAAATTTTAAGCCACATGGAAAAATATAATTGTTAACAAATTACAAGGACTAAAATCGTAATTTATGCTATATTTTGAACCCAACTTCTAGAACCATTCTTGAAGTAGAAACGGTGGTCGGGACCAGTCCCAGTTAGGGGAGTTAGCAAGAAGAGCTTTTAATAAGCTATTCGAACCCCAACTCATTAAAATGCAACTCATTTAACTTAAGGAGCCGAACTTTATAACATCAATGTTCGACTCAACTCCTTGGAAAACTCAATTCAATTTTTCGAGTCGAGACGAGCCACGTTATTTAAGCCAAATGTGCTCATATATTTATTAATTACACCATAAAAATATGAAAATCATCAAGCTCAATCCAATAAATGAGTTAATGGATCGCGAGTTCGAACGAGGTTTGAACTCGAACCCCATAACTCGGACTCTATAAACCCTAATCCGGTGGGTCTGAAGAACCCATGATCATCGCTTATCCTCCTCGACTCTTCAACCTACCAAAAACACTTTGTTCCTAAAAATGTGATTCTTTGTTTTTTCTTCATTTTAACCGACACGCTTTCTTTTGGGTTCAAAATCAAGCTGTCTCCCTTTATTCTCATCATCTCACCGGCGTTTCTTACCTGCTCTCTGGCGGTTTCTCCGATTTCCTTCTCCCCACACACACACACTGCTTGCTTCTGCTTCTGTGGTTTGTAAGCAAAATTTCATACCTCAGTATTCATTCATTCTGCTGTATTCTTGCCCTTTTTTGTGTTCTATCTCTCCTTTAAGACTATTTCTGCTTAAATTAGTTTGACATGACGATCTATATGTTCTCTATAGTTCAATGTTCTTTTCATGATCAGAGGCAGAATATTATGTATCAGAGATTTGAGGGTTTATCTTCAAAATCTTGAATTGATTTGTAAATTTTGGTATAGATATATTCTGGTAGCTTTATATATGAATAGGAATGTGGAATATTTGTTTTGAAAAATCAATTGCACTTGTGTGCTAATTTTGGACATGTCAGAGGAAGACATGCTTAACTGAATTTCCTTTTTATCCATGGTATGCCTTTGATTTTTGTTTCTACCATTATTGTTTTGTTTCTTTCCTCAATAGCTGTCACAACAAAAGTGACTTATCAAATCCTTTTCTTGACAAATTATCCATTATGTGCTTGCTATTGGTTGTTGTGATTATGGTTTATATTGTTTTTCGGTTAATATGAGAGTATACTTGCTCTCTTCTCCATTCTCTCATCATCTTTAACTCTCGACAAGGTCGATCTCGTCGTAGGCAGCCTCGCTGTTCCTGGTCTCACTATTGTATCACTAAGCGTATCTACTTACTTCAATTGCCAACACTACTAACGATCTGCTGCTTCTCTACTCCAAAAATTTCTATGATGTATCTTGTTCTTTTTATGTCACTGCTGCTTCTTGGTCATGAAACCAAGTACTTTATGCTTTATTGTTTGGTTGGAAATTTGGAATTGGTACCAATTTGAGTACGATGGCGCCCTTTCAAGAGCATAGGTTTATATTGAGTATAGTTAATCTCATTGCATCTCATGTTTCATCATTTGTCTGTCGACATCATGATTTGTTACTACCTCGCAAAAAACTCAGCTCTAATATCGTCTCATTCCTTCCAGTTTCATAAACAATGGTTGTAGGCTTGTAGCACTCTCAGTATCACATTTGCTTCAATAGCAGCTGCAGCAGTTACAGTTGAGGTCTTTTGGATGGTAGCTATCTAACACTTGTTGCTATATTCATCTCCTTCTTCTAGTTGTATATTGACAGACGACCATCCATGGCCCAACATTGCCTTCAATTTATTTCTCGTCAGGTCTGGCTTTTATTCATTGTAAGTTCATTAGCCTAGACATCTATTCATAACGTAACGTCTCAGCTNNNTAGTGAATCAAAAAGTACGATACCTTACAATTTTTTCCCACAAATTGATAAGTTTGCACTGTGGATGTGAGATTCAGGAGCATTAAGTCATATGAAATAAACTTGAGATTTGTAGGCCTCTTATAAATTGGGCCGGTTCATATCACCCTTCAACAGTAATTAATTATTCTTCTGATGGGTTATTCTCAAATGTGGTTAGAACAGGATTTTTTAAAATGAACAGATGATCTTCACGTCTCACCCATTTTTATGTTCCAGAATTGAATTTCAATCTAATTTGTATAAGCAAGCCTACTCGGGATTCGAATTTAATGACAAATATCCTTCATAATTTTTTGTGAATTTCGGGGGACAAATTTGGGAATGTTCTTGGGATGCTAAAATGTGTGGTGGTCTCTACATTCTCCACTAAGGTCCTAAGAATAAGGGAGTTCAAACTTCAGGTTGTGTGTTCGTTTCAATGTTTGTGTCAAATTTCGTATATGTCTTAGATGAAAGTCTTATTATGTTATGACACGTCCGTCTTGGACATCCAAGCGTACTCTATATTGCTGGATTGTTTTCTTCAGTTTATTGACCAAAAAAATCTGGCTTGTCTCATTGTGAAGCGTGTCAATATAAAACATACTTGACATGTTTGCGTTATTGTTCTGTGTGAATCTTCAAATCCTTTTGATATATCCGTGTGATATGCGGTGAAACATATTAGTGATGTAAGGTGGTTTGCAGAAAAAGGGTTCAAAGGCCCCTTTCAGAACCATAAAGAAAATCTATCCCTCGCTGCATGTCGCTTTTTTTTAACGACGACCTTTCTTTCTAATAACTGCCATTTAGGGGGAACATTCAAGGGAAGATCATTGTTTGTTTTGCTTCAACACTATCTTGAAAATCAGGGTCTTTAAGTTTAAAGAAATAATATTTTTTTGGGGATGTTGAGCAATATACAAATGTCCTCTTAATGATAAACTAATGGTAAGATCTTATCACTCATGAGATGGTAAATCCAATTGTTGATGATCTTCGTATGCTTGATGGAGGGCTTACAAACATGTATTACTCTCGTTATTGAAAAATACGTTGCATTGGAGCCTGGAGGAATTGACTGCAACATATAGAGCCTCTGTTTCATATCTTGATCAAGTTCAAGTTCCAACTACCATTTAGGACGCTTAAATATTTAGTCTGAGAAGTTGTGATCGACGTTTAACTTTGTGCCCCTAATAAGAATGGTACATGATTCTCATTGAATGGTTACACAAAAAAATGTGTTGGCTCGAAGTGGATTTTCACAGCCAAATAGAAGAAAGATTACACTCTTTAAGTTATTAAAAACTAGGTTGTGTCCAACGCATTAACTAAATCATGCAATATTGATTATCAAGAGACCTTTACTCTTGTCGCTAAACTCAACAATACATGATTACTGACCGATCCAAAAACTTAGTTGACTAGGCAGACTTATGAATGTTGAAACATTTTTGAAACCGAATAACGCACCCGAACCAAAATGGTTCCGATTTGAATGGTTTCAGTCAACCAATAAGAATACCTTAGTCTGCTTTGTTTCAGTTGTTCTTTTACTATTTCTATTAAAATGAATAGCAAAGTGTACCAATTGTAGATATTTTTCTTCTAGATAATTAATTTGAGGCTTTAAGCATATAGAACAATTATTATACCATAAACTAGTTTATATTAAAGCTAAAATTACAATATATTGTGATGGAATTGAATTGATAAACGATATACAAAAACTAGATATTGAGATGTGTAATAGTGAGATGGATTTAGGCAAACAATACACATGATATTGAGATTAGTTTATTTCTTTTGTACAATATATGTAGAAATACAGAATTAAGTAACCTAAATAAGGAAAACCTAATATACTAAGGCAATAAAGTATGTCTTAACATACTATACCTGAACTCCTCAAGTTGAAGCAGATATGTTATAATGCCTAGCTTCTCAATAAAATCTATTCAAGATTTTCCACATATGCTTCAAAAAGATGTCTGGAAGCCGGTCATCGATCCCGATGTGTACTTTGGAGGATCTATCTGTGCTCCCACAACATTAGGGTGAGATGCACCAATGATATTCTATATATACTACTTTAACCTTTTTGAAACACTGAAATCTTATGCCAATTTTGTTGTAACTTTAAGATTGATCATCAATGATATTCTATATATACCATTTGTTGTATATGAATTTAAAGTTTAAGAGTATGGTCTAATTAGAAATAAAGGGCCATTGGCTTACCGGTATCTGCGTTACCGGTAGAGCCCAGCCTCCATGAGGTCAAAATTCAAACCTCACAAAAGGCGAGGAGAGTGCGTGAGTTTTTGCCGCATATATTATATACTTTTCTGAAAAAGAACTTTGTAAATTTTGCAAGTGCTTGAAAGAGTGTTAAAAGCGTTGGTTTCACGCCTACTGCAAGTTGTTTGTCTCATGGCTATGATGTTTTTACAACTTCAGATTGGCATAGTCGGTTCTATATTGCTGCTTTAGAAACTCAAGTTCAGAATTTGATAGAAGAACATGGGTATTATTTGCTCTAGGTGGCAATTTCTTTCTGATTAGTTGCTAAAGGCTTACATTTAGAAGTCAGAGAAATGAACTTGTTTCATGCTTGGGAGATCCATTTCATATTAAAAAATCATGGTTTCTGGTTGATTCTTACTGAGTTAATATTCAGCTGAATGATGTACCAGGCTGTATTTTTAGTAAAAATAGAATTGCGATATTTCCTTATTAATTGATGAAGCATGTGTTTGTTTTGAATAATTATTAATGTTCTAATTAGCTAAACTTCTGGTATGGTAGGTGGTTGGACACTTGGATATGATTTGACTTTTAAGTTGATATTCTAGAAAGAGAGATTTGGAACATGGCTGCAGTGAGCAAAACAAGAAATATGATTGAGGGTTTTGTGAGAGATGGATCATTTAAATGGTTGTTGAAAACCCGAAGTCCATTTCATGAAGAGTTTGAGGAGATGAAAATGTCTCCATCTGCTGAGAGAAACTGGATAGATGAGCTATCTCCGGTGGCAAATATAGTCGTCCGTCGATGTTCAAAGTAACTTTCTATTGCGACAGTGTTTTATTGCTATCTCCATTTCGTTCACAGAGATATGTTGCATGTGATCTTACCTTGTCTTTGGATTCCTTGTCATGGAATTTGTAGAAGAAAAGTTTACTAAGCTAATATGAGTCCTATACCTAATTGCTGCAGAATCCTTGACATTCCGACAACTCAGATTCAAGAAAACTTTAATGAGGAGGCTCCAGAAGTTATAAAAGATCCATCACGGTACGCCCGGAATTTTCTGGAATATTCTTGTTTCAAGGCTCTTACTCTATCCACACAAACGAGTGGTTACATGGAGGACAAAAAATTTCGACGTCTAACATTTGATATGATGCTTGCTTGGGAGGTTCCAGATGCTGCCAGCCAGCCTTCTATGGATGTATGTATTGTTACATTGATAACATTTTCAAGGAAGTATTTTATCAAAATTTCTTATATATACACAATTTATATGCTCACCTTTCAATCAATGGAGGGAAAAATATAAAACAAGTTAGCGAAAGCAAGTTTCTATATAATGGTTTAACAGTACACACACAGAATTAAATCACTTCATATGATCGGCTAAAATTAAGAAGTAAGACTGTAAGAGTTGGGACCCTTCTCCATGTGTTATTCCTTCTATAGTTGGTTCAAGTCTCAGGCCTTGAGAAAAGATGGCCTCACCAGGCAGCTGGCACTTTAACAGAAAAACTCTGCCATTCCTTTCTTGATGATCTAGAACAGTGAAGATATTTGATACAATGACCTTGCAATAAAAAAACATTAATATGGGTAATTAGTATCAGCTGGTAACATGCTAGAGAGGAAGATGACCTTAGGGTTATCACATGGCAACCTTGGGCCAAAATAACACCTTCCCCATGACGAAGATGGGGGCGAGAGCCAAGAGGTGGTGCGGCAGCAGGCCAGGGTACATGTCATGCCAAAAGTAGGGTTAAATAAACATAATATTTGGAAATAGGCTACTTCTTTTATTACAGCATGAAGCTTTCTTCTAACCTAGTTGGGTTAGGGAAAGGATGCTTCATAACAATTAAAAGCTAAGATATTCGATGATCAAAGGCTGTAAATAATATCAAAGATAATTGCTACAAAGAGCATTCCTGGTCGCAAAGAGCTTTGAAATTAATTTTATATGTGTTCCTTTGGAGGCTATAAGACTCCTTGACTACCGTATAAAAAGTTACTTTCTCTTGATAGTTGGTAGCTGTACACAGGTTTATATGGTTTCCATCATATTTCAGAGCATTATCAGACTATCATGTAATATTCAGAGTTTAAGTAGCTTCAACCTAGCGTGGATGTAGGGAGAGATGGATCTCAATTACCAGCTTAAATCCTTTGACAACTTGTAAATTTCTTTCTGCAGATAGATGAGGATGCGGCTGTGGGGATAGAGGCCTTCTCCAGGATTGCACCAGCAGTTCCCATTATAGCAGATGTAATAATCAGCGATTATATATTTGAGTTTCTTACTGCATCAACTGGAGGACGGCTTCAGTTTTCTACCTTTGAGAAATACCTTATTGGATTGGAAAGGTATTCTTTGATCTGATTATGGTTTTATCATTTGCCATGTGAAATGTAAATACCGTACTGGTTTATTGTTGTGTTCGACGAAAGCCGTAGACTAACAATACCTATAGTACATGTCTGTCATCCTGTAGCATTTTAACACCCTAGTACCTGAAGCAATGTTGACATCTATTTCTATTGAAGTGGTAATGCTAGTGGGCGGAGTGACTGCTTCCGTGTTGTAAGCTTTTAGTCAACCAAGTGTACCACCACGTGGATTTTTTTCTTGATGTTATCAACTTGCTGAGGGGTTGTTTGGTTGGTTCTCCATGTAGTTCTGAATGGATAAAGCTGTCTGTGTGGATTAATTTGTTTGTATAGATTGGCAAGGTTTTTGTTTGAGAGTGTTTTTGGTAGATGGAAGGAGCATGTTTTTAATTAGGAGGGGCAGCTTTGGAAAAAACCTGGCTTTCTGCATAAATCTCCCTCCCAAAATCTTACTAGTAAGCCACTTTCTATATCATTAAGCCACTACCAAACAGTCATGTACAGCTGAGCGAATAAGCTGCGAGTCCCATTAAACTCATTAAGCTGCTAACGAACGGGCCCTAAATCTATTATGGAAGTCAAACTACAGAACTCATGCCATCAATTTATAATATCGCTTATATGCAGGGCTGTCAGAAAGCTTAAGACTCAATCAGAGTCATCTCACCTTTCATCCCAACGATCTGGAAGAGGGGAAAGGATTCTGGAAATGGATAGCGCAGTAACCACACAACCAGTTCTCCAACATGTAGGGATCTCAACTTGGCCTGGTAGGTTAATTTTTAACCGTGACTACTGTATTGTTCTCAAAAGCTTACTACAGAACTCATGCCATCAATTTATAATATCGCTTATATTTTTATATGGCAGGTCGGTTAACTCTGACAGATCATGCTATGTACTTTGAAACCTTTCGTGTTGTATTATATGATAAACCTACTGTTTATGAGTTGGCTGATGATTTGAAGCAGCTTGTGAAGCCGGAGTTGACTGGTCCATGGGGAACCAGACTTTTTGACAAAGCCTTCTTGTATAAATCAGTTTTGTTGTAAGGCCTGATGCATTTGTTCTTTTCATGCTATTAATCATATATCACTATTTTACTTGTCATTGTTAAAATTGGCAATATCACATTATATGGCATAATGCTGTTTGGCCATTGAAATCATTGTAGTGGCGGGTTCAAATAAAAACCCAACTTTCATTGCAAACATGAGGACAGCTGAGAGCGGGATATGTGTCCCATTCAGTCTGAATAATGCAAATTGAATGCTGTATTATTCATTATGAATAATGCATGAACATTCAATTTGAATACTTCTGCATTATTCATAATGAATAATACAGCATTCAATTTGCATTGTTCAGACTGAATGGGACACGTGTCGCGCTCTCGGCTGTCCTCACGTTCGGAATGAAAGATGAGTTTTCAGCCGAACTTTCGTCTGCAGTTATAATGTCATATGTATCCCAGGTATTCTTTTGAACTGATAAAGGGGTTCCAATGCAGATCAGAACCAATTGTTATGGAGCTTCCTGAACTCAAGGGACATGCTCGGCGTGACTACTGGCTAGCTATCATCCGTGAAATTTTATACGCTCACCAGTTTATACGCAAGTTCCAGATTACCGGAGTTGAAAGGGATGAAACGCTGCTGAAAGCAGTATTTGGAATTTTACGATTGCAAGTCCTCAAAGACATGACTTCTGCAATCCCACTGTCCTTTGAGGCAGCTCTTATGTTCAATGCTTGTGATCAACTTCCAGGTGGTGACCGAATATTGGAAACAATTGCAACAAGGTCAACCGATAGGGGACTCGATAGAAGTAGCAATTCCAAGGCCAGTAGTGGAATGTATTCAATATCAGCTAGCACCATGGCTTCTAGCTTAGGAGTTGTGTTTGGAACGAATTCTAGTGTTCCTAAGGAGTCTGGGATTACCTTCGGTGACCTCAGCGTTGGAGAGCTAACTCCTTTAGAGAAAGCTGTGAAAGAATCTAGAAGCAGTTACAAGATGGTTGCAAATGCACAAGCCACGGTTGATGGAGTCAAAATTGAAGGGATTGACACCAACTTGGCTGTGATGAAGGTCTTGCTTTAATATGCGAATTATATTTCTTCTATCCAAATTATGGGTCCGTATCTTTTTCCTACCCTGATGTTGGTTGAGGAGGGTAACAATATCTCCAGCCATTACTGCTTTAACAAATGGGGAAACATGCTAATCAATTGTGCTTGACCACCTGTTCAGTGTTTGGCTATTTGTGGTCTGGGTGTAAAGTTGTGAGTACATTATTTATGATGTTGTGCTCGTTAGTGAAAACTTCTTATTTGTCTGTACTTGCAGGAGTTGCTCTTTCCTGTTACTGAACTTGGGAATCGGCTTGTCAAAGTATTTTACTGGGAAGAGCCTGTGAAGTCTCTCGCATTCTGTCTGGTATCAACATATGTCATTTACAGGTGACCTCTTAAATTTTGAGTATCCATTTTATTCTTGCACCATGTTATCTTAATTATCGTCGTTATGATAACATAGCAAATGGAATACTTATCTTGTCACGGTCATACGAACTTGAACTTTGTTGGGAGTTTGATTATTTGTTGTTCCGAACTCCTAGTGTTGTCTTAGATGAGTCTCATAAATCTAGTGGCAAGGGTCCCTAGAGGAGAAGTGAATGCATGATGCTACTGTTTTTTGCAGAATTTAATATATGGGTTGTGGTATAAACACCCTGGCTAGACATACTGTTGGTAGAGGAGAATTAATTATTCAAGTTCTACTTTTATGATCCCCCTTTGCAAACTCCTAGTAGTTTGTGTTACTCGTTGCTCCTCATTCCATTGCTAAGCGCAAAAACTTGATATGCAGAACAAAATTTGGTATTACATAATTCCAGGATATTATAGTTGAAACATAGCTTGTTTGCAAGTATACCGCTATACAACTTAGGGGGTGTTTACTAACAACTTAATGGACTTAATGAGTTCTTTTGGCTTATTCGCACAGACCTCACCTCTGTTTACTAAGGACTTATCCACTCAGAAAGTGGCTGTTTCGTACAGCAAGGGGAGGCCTCTTGTCCCCATACAGACACCAACTTCACCAACATACCCTTGTTGTTTTTAACAAGGGTCTTTACAAAAAAAATGCCTCTCTTCTTTCACACCATTCACTGCCGCCATGGTTTCTTTTTTTCATGCCATTCACCTCGTCGCCAGACAACAGCTCGTCGTCACCGGCCAAGTTGTTCGTCACCGACCTGAGGACTAGGCTTTGGGGAAAAGAATACAAAAAACACATACAACAAGGTTTCAGAAAGGAGGCAACAGAGGGGAGGTTTCAGAAGGGAGAGCGACGATGGTTTTGATTTGCCCCAAAAGTCAATGCTGTGCTCTAATTTCTACTTCTTGGCTCTTACGCTTCAAAATATTATTAATAATAATAACTTCAAAATAATAATAATAATAATAATAATAATAATAATAATTCGAGGCGGTGATAATGAAATTCTCCTGTGAGAGTGTGAGGAAATATGCGAAGTAAATCTAATTTATGTTTTGAACTTTAAATTATATCAATGAACTTATGATTTAAATTTTGAATTTGTGTTTTAGATATATAATTTTGCATAATAAGTAAACAACAATTTATAAAATAACAAATTCATGTTTAGGGGTAAATCGGTCATTTCTGATATTTAGACTGTTGAATCAGATGAAAAAGTAAACACCAACATCAATTTATCCAAACAGACAATTTTATCCCTACAGAACTTAATGAAAAGTTTGGTAAACAGCCACTTAGAGTACAATCCATGGTCAAAAGTTGACACAGTCAGGGATTTGATACTATGGTTCTTAAGCTCAAATCAAAGGAGATGAACTTTTACTTGTTTTAAGTTGTAGCGACAGAAGATAGACTTGAATGCTTGTACATGATCACGATGCTGATGGTGAGTTTATGTTGCAGGGGATGGGTTTCTTACGTGTTGGCATTGGTGCTTGCGTTTGTTGCACTTTTTATAATGGTTACACGGTATTGTAGCCGTGGACGGCCGGTGGATGAGTTCAAGGTAATAGCACCTCCACCAATGAACACAATGGAGCAGCTGTTGGCTGTCCAGAATGCAATATCTCAGGCAGAAGAGCTGATTCAAGATGGGAATGTTCTTCTTCTTAAACTACGTGGACTACTATTGTCCATATTCCCACAGGTACTTCATCTTTTCTTGTAAGCTGGGGTCTTCTCGCTTCTCTCTTTACACCTTACCTTCCTACAGGGACGGAGCCAGGACATTTTCCAAACGGTGGCACCATATAGTTAAGTTTTTGGTTGATTTCAGGATATTTTTAAGTTCTTTTTTGTTGATTTCGAGAGAATTTTTTTGTGTTTTTGATTGATTTCAGAAGTTTTGGTTGGTTTTGAGAGAATTTTCGGTTTTTTGGTTGATTTCGAGAGAATTTTTCGGCTTTTTGGTTCATTTTGAAAGAATTTTTTGGTTTTTAGGTGGATCCTTTGATGTTTCGAAAATAATACGGTAGCACCCTCCAAAATGATACGGTTGCACTTTCATAAAATTAAATTATTTTACCCCTTGTCGGACAAATAATACGGTGGCACGTGCCACCGTGTACCCCACAAATAGCTCTGTCCATGCCTTCCGAAATCCTACATTCGGGTTGATTTGAAATCTATGTCCATCTTACAGTGGAATAATGAATATGTTTATGGAAGTCATTGGATAGGGTATACATAACTAGTTATCGGTTTTTGTTAGGCAAGCGATCGATTTGCAGTTGCACTTGGGATCATTGCGGTTTTTGTGGCCTTTGTACCCATGCGATTTGTGGTTCTACTTACTTTTTTGGAGGAATTCACAAAGTATTCGCCTATGAGGAGATCAAGCACAGAAAGATGGTATCGGAGATTGCGGGAGTGGTGGTTTAGCATTCCGGCTGCTCCTGTTGTACTCGAAAAACTAATAGAGGACAAGAAAAAGAAATAGTAGTAGTAGTAGTAGTAGTAATGTGTAAAACTCACATGTATATTTACTTTAAATGTCTAATAAGAAGTTTTTTTTTTTAAATCTTCATGAAGATAAACATGTGTTTCTTACTAAAATTTAATTTGCAGGCATTTTAGATTGTGCTTTACTAAATGCATTTTGGGTATAAATGTTGATAAGTTGAAGTTGGGTTTACCTTTCATCAAAGGGGCCGTAATTGTATCAGTTCTCATAGCATCATTATTGCTGCACTCGTGTCGGTTTGATTTCCTTCAACTTCTCTAAGAAATAATGGTATCGAACATAGAAAGCAAGCCCTAATTCTTTTTCATCTCCTCGGGCAAGACTTATTATAAGTCGATGTCTTAACCTGACTTCTTAAGCTCAGTTGATTGTTGAAGCAGTAGCTCAACCAATTCAACACAAAACATATTGAATCCTAGACGTGATATCGTTACATATTCCTTTTTTTACCTTTCCCTTAGCTGTCTTTGTGTAACACATCTTCCCTCCCTTTCAATCGTTTTTGTTGTTTCTGACCAATTTATCGTATGTAAATTACTTTGGATTTGGAAATTTGGTCCCTGTCGAATCTTTGTGGTTCTGACCAATTTTTCGTATGTAAATTACATTTCCACCTAAAAAGGGTCATATTGATAATTCTTTGCCCTGCATTGGAAGTTTGGCGCAACTTATTACACCAACCGACCAGAGACAAGTCTAGAGATTTTTACAAGAGGTGGCACCATTGATCGACTATAAGAAATAACAAATAAGTATACCTATCTTTTCAATCAATGGTTGGACTATGTAAACTAGAAATATTTTTTCTTGGATAAAGGAACAGATTACTCGATCTATTTCCGTTTCGCTCATGATATACATATATATATATATATATATATATCCATTTCAAATGCATATCCCATTTTTGCACAACAAAGTTATGAAAATCCACAAGAAGCGACTGGACATATTGTATGTGCCAATTGCCATTTAGCTAATAAACCAGTGGATATTAAGTGTGAGAAATGATAAGAGAGTGGTTGTGAAGCTTCAATCGTATATTGATGAGTAAAGGTTTACAGGTGCATCAAGGAGAGAAAGGAGAGAGCCT
>LUCG01198218.1:0-11556 GCA_001633085.1 Carthamus tinctorius | reverse complement strand
CAACTTCTTTAGTGAATAAAGTCTGAGTGTGTGTTATTATTGATTGATTTTTCGATCCTGTCAGTTTTACACCTAATTTGTATATAAATGTTACTAAAAGGGTGTATTTTGTAGTTTCAGGTAATTTTGGGAGTGAAATACAAAAAGTATCAAAAAGAGGGTAAAAAGCATCAAAAAGGAGACTTTTGTGAAGACAATGAAAATATGAGGAATACTTAGTCTCCAAGGCTGTTGACTTGCTCTCCAAGATCAGTTACTTAGACCCAAAGAAAGCCTGTGAGAGATAAATATGGAAAAGATCAGATAAAATCCATAACTGCCTTATCTGCTTGCTTCGCGCCGCAAGCTAGAGCTTCGCGCCGCGAGGTTGCCGACTGTCAATTTATTATAAATACATCCCTAGCCTATTCAGTTCAGAACACATTAATTCATTCATTATTTTCTCAATAGATTAGAAATTAGGTCAGACTCCATGGGAGCCGCCTAGGGCTACCAACCAAGGAGAAGGAGGCTTGAGAAGATAACGCATATGCATAGATGATTCGAGAGGATTCTACATCAAATCTGTTGGACTATGGTTTGGTTTGTCTTAGTATCTATGACTAGTATGTCTATGTACTAGTTTCTTGTGTTTTATACTTTGGATTGATGACTTTATTATTGGTTTGATTTATATTCATGATGGTTGTTTAATTCTTAATTGTTTTAGACGATTCTTAATCTTAATTTTCACTACTTGAAATCGTTGGTTGGGTTTGTTTATTATCTAACAATTAGTAGACAGACTCCTATCGGTTAAACAACATTTTCTACCTTTCACTTTGGTAACCTGGTAGGCAATCTTTTGTGTTTAAGAGATTGGAGAGTAAGGTCTGATAACCTGGTTATGAACTTGGCTAAATAACCTAGATAAGTTCACTTGAATGAATCCTAGGGAATTCGGATATCATTGTGTTAAAAGATTGAATCAAATCAATATGAAGTGATTCATAATTTATTCATTGTGAATACAGTTATCTTTGAGTTGTGTTTGTTTATCAATCTTTCCTTTTCTTGTTAGTTCTATTATAAGTTAAATTGTTTATTAATCAAAACCCTAAAAAGCAATCTTTGTCAGATTAATTAATTATAGCTTTAGTAGCTTGTCTAGCTTAACTGTTACCAGTGGTAAGAACGATACATGGACTTATCTATGCTATACTATTACTAATCAGGTACGCTTTCCTGTGTTGTGGTGGTTTAGTTAGGGTAAATAAAAAAGGTAAAACTAATCCCAACAGCTATTGTTGTAGAACATTAGGTTGAAAAGCCTGAGGTTACTGGCATTAGTGCTAAGGAAGTTTATTTTGGTGAGAGTTTGTTAAACCAAGTTTTTGGACTTGAAAAAGACATAGTTGTAGATGATGCTACACATCTTGTAGCATGTCAGAAGGTCCAACCGAATATGATAGTAGAAGGAAAATATGATATGATTGGTGATCCTAATGAGGCCATTCCATTACAAGAGCCAAATCCAGTTTCAAAGTTCCTATTAATCTATCCTGTCAACATGAAGAATCATTAGTTCCTGCTAAGCTACCAAGTAAGGTAATTGAAAGAAAAAGGGAGAGATGGACAAGAGTTAATGTTCCATTTCTTGAAGAATCAATATAGAAGATCTTTGCTCACTGGATTAGACCTCAAGATCAAGCAAAGTGTTATGGCGTTAGTAGATGGATCTTAAAGGAGTAGAATGAGTACATTCACATGATGAAGGTACAATATCAAGATTTAGATAAAGTAATGACCGAAAAGAGGTTGGTGACAAAAAAACATAGTCTGCATGAAGTTGGTCAGGATTTGGTATCCAGATTTTACGGTTGTGAGAGAAAACAAGATTCGGTGTTTGTTGAAGCAGATCTCAAGAATCTATACTTCTCAGATTTTCAATCTATTGTGTTCTCTCTTAAAAGAAGAACCAATAGACCAATTGACATCACAACAACCTTGGAAGCTATTTATAGGCATCTAGATAATTCAATCAATCTAGTCTATATATCAGACTAGCAAATTGGTATTGAAAGCTGGAAACCAATGATCAACCTTCTAAATATAAATCAAAAGCTAGTTGACATTAATAACCATCCTTTCTACAATGTTTTTAAATAGCTTGAGCTAGGGATTGTTCACAAGAATTTAGTTGGTAATAGAGTTTTCATGAGAATGAATGAAGTAGCAAAGTATTGTGATGTACTATGAATCTGATCAGAATGGAGTTGAAAAGCAAGTGGAGATTACATGACATAGGGTTGAAGAACTTGGAAGAGAAAGATAATGAGCTGATTGAGAGAGTTATCACAATTATTGAAGTGATGTTTCCCACGAGGAGAAAGTTTCCAAAGAAAAATTGATATTGTTGTTCACTTTGACACAAATGGGAGATCGTTAGGGTTGATTTTGTAACATATGTCCAAGTTTATGGTATTTTTGTAAATACCCTTAGGGGTATATATAGCTTGAGTTAGTTTAGTTGGTTAGAGAAAAGTTAGTTCATTTCAGGTGGAGTCTGAGAATTTGGTTTTGTAAGTTTGACTTTCCTCTCTTTGTGCACATTGTGGTTTTTCAATCAATACAATAGATTTAATGATTAGAGTTTGTGATTCTTGATTCAATTGATTAATTCACTTGCTATATGTGATTATCAAGGGATGTGTGGTGAGAACGAGGGCAGGTGTGAGGTTGGTAGGGGCATAGTTGGGGTAATGTGGATGGTAGAATTGACATCGATAGTTATGCCATAATGATCGTTGTGATGGGGGTGAGAGGGATGTGTTATGGGGGTCTAGGTGGTGGATATGACAATAGTAGTACCATAATGGTCGGTAAGGAGGGAGCAGGAAGGTGTCATTATTAGAACTGCCACCCATACCCTTCCTCCGAAAAAGATGGAGATTCCAATTTTATAAGAGATTCCATTCCAACTCCATCGAACCAAACATGTGGTCAAACTCCATTCCAGTTCCTTCAAAGTCAAATTCCACTGATGGATTCTAATTCCACCAAATTCCATTATGTGAACCAAACAACTCAAAAGTTTATTTGGCAAGTACCTTTACCACCTTCATTAATATACATTTCCTCATACTTTTCTATTGTGTTTTTTATGTTATTGTTTATATTTTAATAGCATTGGTTACCCCTATTTCTAAAGGACATCTTAACTGTTCTAGTGACCTACTACATGCCTCAAAATACCATAGTAGCCCCAAAAACATGGATATATATTTTCAAAGGAAGAAAATATGTTCGTTAAACTAATACGTATTCCAAATAGATATTATACAGCTTCTAGCTCCAACGTCGAGCTCCCAACACTATGAATAAAAGATTTTGACCAAGAAGAAGAAACCTTAAATTGTGGAGTCATAACTTGGTTGGGGTTAAATGAAAACTTCAATAGTGGTTTTGAGAATCTAATCTTTAAGCATGTATTCCGTTTGAAGCTTTAGAACAACCAACAATTAAGATGCGTTATGCATTTGAAAGTTTTATACCTAAAATATCTTACCAACTTTTATTTTTAATACTTTAACCACCCATGTTTGCTTAAATGAACATGTGAAAACAAGAGACTAAAGGTAGATGAGAGAATTAGGGGTTCTTCTCATTGAATTGAATACAAACAATTACAAAGAGGAGAATAAATAGACTGTCTAGGAGCATATACAAGTAAAGAAAATATTCATAGAATCTATAAACAAGGAAGCTAAATATACATTTTTAAGACTCCCCCTTAAGCCGGTGCATATACATCATAAGCACCAAGCTTGTTATATATGTACTGGACCCGTGTCTTCTTAGAGACTTTGTAAAGCCATCTGCAAGTTGATCATTAGAGTTGACAAACTCAGTGACAATGAGGCCATCAAGTAGCTTTTGTCTAACGAAATGACAATCAATTTCAATATGTTTTGTCCTTTCATCGAATACTGGGTTGGAAGCAATATGAAGAGCAACTTANTGCTTGGTTGTCGCATATGAGTTTCATTTGAGAAACCTTGCAAAACCTTAGTTCTTCAAGAAGTTGCTTGATCCAAACGATCTCACAAGTTGCATTTGCGATGCTATGGTATTCTGCTTCTGCATGGGATCTAGCCACCATATTGTGCTTTTTACTCTTCCAGGAGACTAGGTTACCTCCAAAGAGAACACAATACCTAGAAGTTGATCTTCTACTGAATGGACAACCATCATAGTTGGCGTCGGCTTAGCAAGATACTTCTATGCTTCCTTTGTTTTCATATAGCATACCTTTTCCGGGGGCTTTCATATATTTTACGATCCGTAGAGTGGCTTCCCAATGAGTGTCACGAGGTTCATTAAGAAACTGACTGGCTATATTCACAGCAAAGGAGATGTCTGACGTGTTACTTCGAGATAGTTAAGTCAACCCACCAATCTTTGATATTTTCCTTAATTTTCCAATAACTCACCTTGTTTGGTAGAAGTTTGACATTAGGGTTCATTGGAGACTCAACAGGTTTGCAGTTGGTTAGACAAGTTTCCTCTAAGATATCTAGAACATATTTCCTTTGAGATATTGAAATCCCGTCTTTGGCTTTTGCAACCTCTATACCGAGAAAATATCTGAGTTCCCCATGTCTTTTGTCTGAAAGTGTTTAAACAGGTGCTCTTTTAAATGCTCGATTCCATCATGATCATTGCCTATAATAACAATATCATCAACATACACTATCAGATACGTACATCGTATTCCTAAAATACGATAGAACACCGAATGATCTGCTATGATTTGACACATTCCAATTTTTTTTACCACGACACTGAATCTCCCGAACCAAGCTCTGGGAGATTGTTTTAAACCATAAAGAGATTTGCACAACTTGCAGACCAGACCAGACTCCCCATGAGCAACAAACCCAGGTGGTTACTCCATGTATACCTCCTCTTGTAGATCACCATGGAGAAAGGAATTTTTTATGTCCAATTGATATAGAGGCCAATCTTGCATAGCAGCCATGGAAAGAAGAAGGTGAATACTGTTCATCTTGGCAACTTAGGAGAAGGTATCACCGTAGTCAAGGCCAAAGATTTGAGTATAGCCGTTAGCAACTAAACGAGCTCTCAGATGATCCAGTTACCATCTAGGCGAACTTTAGGAGTGAATATCCAGCGGCATCCAACTTTTGATTTCCCAGGAGGTAACAGAACTAACTCCCATGTCCCAGTCTCATGTAATGTTGTCATCTCATCGACCATTGCCATGTGCCACCTTGGATGTGATAAGGCTTCATTGATGGTCTTAGGAATAGGAACCGATGCAAGACTGGTAACACACACAAAAAAAGTGGGAAACAATCTATCATAGTTGACGTAATTATAAATGGGATAAGGATTGGAAGTGGAACTAATACCACCAAAATTATACATGTTTTGGTTGATCTAATGAATGAATTAATCCCACTTTATTTATGTTTTTGTTACATTTTACCCTCAGATATCTTTCCTTTTCACTTTTGAAGGTTTTCAAGCAAAAAGAGCAAAAAGAGGCTTAAACTGAAGAAAAATGGAATTTTGTGCAAAACAGTCCACTCTCGCGAACGCGAGATGGCAATCTCGCGTCGTGAGGTGAGGTAGCAATTCAAAGGATCCACTTCTGTCGACCTTTGGCGTCGCGTAAACAGGATTTGGAGTCACGAAAAATGTCAACAACGCTCGAAGCTTCTAGAACATTCAAGAATTACCAATTTTGAGAAGTTTTCTAGGGCCTCGCGTCGCGAAGCCCAGCCTCGCGATCACGAGGTGCGTCGATGCAGCCTATAAATACAGCCTTCAGCCTGTCAAATAAAGAGTACCAGAAGAAGTTCATAAAATAAAGATAGGGCTTTATAGTAGGGAGGAGAGAGAAGAGGGTAGCGTATGAGCCTACAATCAATGAAGGTGCTTGCACACAGCGATTCATCACCGGTTTACACCCGGCGTCGTCTTGCTGGTGCTACTTCCTTAATTGTTGCACGGTCTGCTTAATGTGTTCGTATTTTGTTCTTTGTTTAGTGATAATGTTTAGTGGCTAGTTTTCTTATAGTACTTACTATGGTTTGATAAACTTGGATGATGGTTTGATTTATTTAGTTATGAGATTTATGACTTTTGAATGTTTGTCTTGTGATTCCTATCTATTGGTTTTAACTGTGGCTACTTGAATTCGTTGGTTAGGTGTATTTGCTATCTGACAATTAATGAATAGACTCTGTCCGGATAATCAACCTCCCTTATCTTTCTCCTTGGTGACGTGGTAAGCAATCCTTTGACCAAAAGCTGATTGGATAGTAGGGTCCTACGACTTGGCCATAGATAGGGTAACTGGTATTTGAATTACATCCATATATTTGGGGCTGGAAGACCTTCCGGTTGACAATCACAAGGTATTCTTAAGGTACTTTGGCTTAAATTCTTACAATCGTCATTCATATAGGGTTTATTTGTTTAATCAAATCATGTGAAAAGGGAATCACCATAACCATAATATGTACTTGTCTCTCTCATTATAAAGTTTTAATCTTTGTTTATTTAGTTGTTCTTTTTATTGTTTTTCTCAATTAATCAATACCCCTCCTTAAAAGTATAATATTTGAGTTTAATTAGTAGATCTAGTAGACTAAATAATGATAGCTTCACTGTTTCCAGTGGTAAGAATGATACCTGGACTTGCCTACACTATATTATACCGATCAGGTACGCTTGCTTGTGAATGTGTGATAATTAGTTGGCTAACTTTCAAGGGTAAAACTTGGTTTGTTTTGGTTAATAAACTATATATATATATATTCGCACATCAAGAACGTTTACCATTTCTCTGAGCCATGGGAAGATCATCAGTTGGGCCTGAACCTGGTGGATTAACTGGCAAAGGAGATGAGTCAGTAGCCTCGGTGGGAGGATCTGTGTTGTCAACATTAGCACTTTCAGTGTGCACAAGAAAGCGCGGACGACGATGATACATTTGTAATGGATGGGTATCAACAACAGGACAAGAGGTGTTGTTAGTAGAGGGAACATGTGGAATAGGGACTGGAAGGACCTGATCGATACTAGACTCGTTTTGTGACGTAGGGAAATAATAGAGTTGATGGTCAAAGAATATTACATCGGCAACCATGAAGTATTTGTGTAGGCTAGCAGAGTAACATTTATAGCCTTCTTGTAAGCGAGAGTAACCAAGGAAAGGCACTTTTCACTGCTTTTGGTGCAAGTTTGTCTCAAGCCGGCTCCAAGCAGTGGACGAAATAGAAAGAATCAATGGGATGCAGAGAAAGATGATATGGTTTTTGGTTTAGAAACAGGACAGAAAAGGGAGTTTGATTTCGTAAGACGGATGATGGCATGCGATTGATCAGATAGCAAACAGTCATTACAATATCAGCCTAGAATGTGAGAGGTAGGTTGGCATGTAACAGCAATATGAGGGTTATTTCAATAAGATGGCGGTTTTTCCTCTCGCCCACGCCATTTTATTGTGGGGTTCGAGGACAAGATGACTTCTGTAAAATGCCATTAGAAGACATAAACTCCTGAAATTGTGTAGAAAAATATTTAAGAGCATTATCACTTCTAAGAACACGAATATTTGTTCCAAATTGGGTTGTTATTTCAGCATAGAACTCTTTGAATATTCAAAATAATTCAGAAGGATTTTTCATTAAAAATAACCATGTTTTACTTAGGTCTAGTAGAAAAACACAATCAGGAGTAAACGTTATTGAACATGAATGGGTTTTGGTGATACGACTGATTGATAGTACGGGCTTTTAGGTACACATAAGACGGAATCTACGGATAACGTAGAAATAGGTTGAGCTTTGCCTATTCCATGGACTGTAGTTCTATTACTGTAACAAACAAAATCCTATAAAACAGTAATAACATCCCAGTGATCTAACGCAGTGTAAAAATTGTATTTAATACCAAAATCTGACCTAAGAGTCTAATACATCAATAAGAGGTAGTCTAATAGTGCCAGTGGAACAAATCTCTCCACAGCTGAGATATTAATACTAATATCCAACAATTTAGTCCATAACCGACCTCTCATCTAATTTTGGACCTTCTCATTTCCTTTCCTGGGTCCTTCTCTACGAACTCCCCCTGAAAATGGTTTAAAAGATTTTTGAAAGCGAGGGTTAGACCATAAGGTCTAGTGAATTCCCTCAAAAATAGTTTAAGACACTTTCGGCCCACTGGCATAAATACAAACAATTAAATCATCTATGGTGCGTTATGGACTTAGGCAGTACAACGGGTCACACGGAATACATCTGTGCCCCAAATTCCCTTCAGGGTCACCCAAAACAGATTCGGGCCCCAGGCTATCGCCCTTCNATCACACTCCCAAAAAACGTGCACCGAACCTTGGTACCCTAAGTCCACTACGCAACACACCATCATCCAATCACATATTCAATATAAGCATGCTCATAATGTACGTTTAAAAGAAAACAGTTTATCAATTGTAAACAGTTCACAAACATTTCCAGATTTATCAAAAGGGTTTGGCAAGGGAACTCACCTAAGCCTAGCTCAATCAGATAATCACTCTCTCCTATGGATCAGCGATCAATCTATATCATCAAAGGTTTAAACTTAGCATAAGACTAACCCTTAGCTATGTTTTCCCTAGGCAGACTTAGCACCAAGTCGGGATTCACTCAAAATCCGAGTCGGGATCTACCTGAAATCCGAGTCGAGATTTATCCCCAAATCCATCTCAGGATTTATCCAAAATCCGACTCGGGATTTATCAAAGTCCTACTCGGGAATTTATCCCAAAGTCCGACTCGGGAATTTATCCCAAAGTCCGACTCGGGATTTACCAAAATCCAACTCGGGAATTACCAAAATCCGACTCAGGAATGTATCCCAAAGTCTGACTCGGGATTTACTCATAATCTGACTCGGGATTCCAAATTTCGAGGTGGTCGGAATCTAGTTCCCAGAGTCGGGATTTCGAACTTTTGCAATCCCTAATAGTTCAAAACCCCAGATTTCTACACCAAAATCAGTTCTGTCAAGGTCTCCTATTGTATTAAGGGAAAAAACCATAAAATGGATTAAGAACTTACCCAAAAGAAGATCGAATAGTGGTGATGATGATGACGACATCTTCTTCTCCTTCTTTGTCTGCTGAAACCCAAAACACACACGCACACAGCCCTTAAGGATTTTGACCGTCAATGGCAAAAACCCTAAGATCACCCCTTTATATATCATAGGCCAAGCCCAAGTCCTTTTAATCTTTTCCCTAAATGGCCTAAGCCCGTTTCATTAACTATTTTCCTCGATTTTCAAAAATGACCCCTAACTTATAAGAGATTTTCAATATAGATCCCCGATCGTTTAATAAATTTATACGTATACATAATCCTTGAATCTCAGTTATTACAATTACCATCAGCCATAATGACTGGCGGTAAAGAATCAGAACACGACAATTGAGAAAAAAAGGTGTTTGTTACCACAGAGATGATCGGTAGCTCCTGAATCAACAATCCAAGGGCTAATAGCCTAGCCTTGAGTATCAAAGGCTGACGTGGTTCCAGAATGTTGGGCGGCTTGGAATTTCAGGAACGCTTCATAAATAGATACGGGCATATTAATGGTCTAAGATAATGTGGCAGCGTGCATGGATCCCAATGGCTAACGAAGTGGGTGAAGCAGTTGGCTGTTCATGCTTTTTCCAACACTTGTCCTCTGTGTGGCCTAGTCAGTGGCAGAACTCGCAAGATGGACGCTTACCATTATTACCTCGCTTTGTACCTAAAGCAAACACAAATGGAGTTGGACTGGGATTTACCATGAAAGATAATGGATTTGGCCCCTATTTAGTTAGATCCATGTTGGTCATATCTAGTAGTCTGCGGAAAGTATCTTTCATAGTTGGTACAGTAGAGTTCGTAAGGATTTGGTGTCTAGTGGGTTCGAATTCTGGTTTGAGGCTAAAGAGAGAGATCACCGTGAAGAATTTCTCTTGCTGCATAGTTTGTCAGCGGGTGAGTTTACAAATCTCATAAGTGCCTCAAACTCTGCATCATGGTTCAAACATGTCACAGATATGACTCCATACTCCATCCTGATTTAAATTCTGGATATTACGGACCACGGTGTACAAACGTTGTATGTTGTTTGTATAACATTGAGAGGCTTCAGTCTAGATATCATAACAAGTTTTGAATGGTCGAAATAGTTGTATAATCGAGGGATCAATGGATTGTTGTAATGGGTTACAGAGTTGAGCATCAATCTATTCCCATTTAGCACGATCTACCGTGGCAATGTTTATGGCACCTTTAGTTAGGTGATTACTCTGACCTTGTCCTTTGAACCACATCCTGACTGAGGCTGCCCATTACAGATAATTGGCATACCCAGTTAACTTGTCTGATGTGATTAACTGATTTACTAGTTAGGATAAAGGACTAAGGAGTGGGAGGATTCGTGTTGAGAACCTCACCCATGGCTGTCGTGAGTGAGAAGGGATAGAAGATAGGTGATTAGTAGGTAGGGGATGAGATTTATGTTACCACAGAAGGGTGTCGATAGTAGATCTGTCATTTACTGTTTCTTAATGATCGAACAGAGTACCACCTGAGGGAGAGGGTGCTGACAGAGAGAGAGGGTTGTCGAAAGAAAGAGGGACTCGGTTTGATACACGAGTTTGAGATGTTGTGATTGAGCGGAAGGCAGCGGATTAGGGTCTCACCCGTAGCTTTGATACCATGTGAAAACAGGAGAATAAAGGTAGATGAGAGAATTAGCGTTTCTTCTCATCGAAATGATTACAAACGATTACAAAGAAGAGAATAAATAGACTGCCTAGGAGCATATACAAGGAAAAAAAATATTCATAGAATCTATACAGAAGGAAACTAAATATACAACTCTAACAGAACAAATGCACCCAAACTTGATAATACATTCATTGGTTTATCATAAAACATATTACATCCCTGAGGTACATAAATGAAAATATTAGAAAGCAAATTACAACCAAGTTCTAACAAAAGGAAATACAAGATTACAATGAAAAACTAGTAGGCTTCAAAGTTCAAAGTATGCTCCACGTTATTTATCCAAGCTTAGGTTCAAAGTATGATTCAGGTTATTTNATATATATATATATATATAGAGAGAGAGAGAGAGAGCTTGAGAAAGAGAAAGTGACCACTCAAAGGTTGGATTTTTGCTTCATCTATCTTGCCGCCTCTTTTTGTCTACTTCTCCTCCTCATTTATGAATACTTCATGGTAAATTCTTGACAAGACCAACTCTTGATTTCACTATTTTGGCAAGAAAATCATTGCATAATCTTTAATGTTGATTTCACAACATTAGCGACACTTGTTGCCACAATGGCGGTTTAACTCACAAATTCTGAACTTTTTAGTTTTTCTCATATTTAGGAACTACTTAGGCTGTGTTTGGTAAAAATAAGCTAGTTTATAAGCTAGCTGATAAGCTAGCTTATAAGCTAGTACATCCAAACATGTACCAGAAGCTAGC
>LUCG01198204.1:1267-15208 GCA_001633085.1 Carthamus tinctorius | reverse complement strand
GTTGTTTCATGTCGTCTTGAGGGGGGGCGGCATCGGCGGATGCTTCAGATGGGCTACAAGAATATGACGGCATGGGTCCCATTGTTGATAAATCGGACATGGCTTGGACCATCGGATTAAAGCCCGTAATTCTTTTGACGCTTTCTTCCGCCATCTTCACCTATATATATACATGTATATATGTTTGATAAATTATCAGCATTTGTTTCTAGGAGACGATGTTCACATTTTTTTTCACAAGCTGTAAGTCTTAATGGAGACAGACTACTCTTTAGGGTAGTGGATAGGTCTACATATATCCCAAACGAGTTATTCAGAAGAATTTCTGACATTTTTTTATAAATGCATGATCTTCTGACAGATTTTGAGATGTTACTGACCTTCGCTCTCATCGTTTCAACATCAGCTTTCAGCACTCTATTATCAACAGCAGCTTCATTGTACTTTTGGCTTATGTCAGTAAGACGCTTCAGTAATGAAGAATTTTCAACCCTTAATTGAGAAACCTACAAACAAAGCATAAAAGATGTCACTCAATTAGGCTGTTCGTCTAACTTTATCTGAAATAAAAGATGGAGATACAAAAAGAAACAAACTTGTGTCTCAAGCTCAGTCAAATGGGCCTGCTTTCTCCTCCTCGAACGTCTAGCAGACTCTCTGTTTGATAGCATCCTAAAAACAAAATAAAATACGACATCTTTCATAGACGTAAGGAAATCATATGGAGAGATAGAGGATGGGGATAAGATTAGCGAGCTTTTTCACACACTTTGCACAACTCTTTGGAAATTCGGTCGGTTATACATGACTATTTGGTAGTAGATTAATGATATGAAAAGTGACTTGTTCATTCAGTAAGCTTCTAAGGGGAGCTTTATCCAGAAAGCCAGCTTTTTACCAAACCTACCCTTCCCAATTAAAAAACATGCTCCTTCCATCTATGGAAAAACCCTTCGACACAAAAACTTTCCCAATCTATACAGACAGATTAGTCCACACAAACAGATTTATCTATACAGACTAAAATGTTTTTGTTTGGGAGGGTTTTTTTATAGATGGAAGGAGCGTGTTTTTTAATTGGGAGAGACAGGTTTGGACAAAACTTGGCCTTCTGCTTCTGCATAAAGCTCCCTCCTAAAGCTTACTGAACAAGCCACTACCAAACACTCATCTATAGCTGACCGAGTAAGCTACGAGTCTCATTAAGCTCATTAAGCTGCTAACAAACAGGCCCTTAATGGAGGAAAACCAACCGAAAAACCCCAGTTTTTAACACCGTAGAAAATTAGCATCCACAAATTCCATTTTTACGATTACCCATGCTGATAGAGATCGGAAGTAACATGAAACCCTACTTACCTTCTAACACGTTTTGCATCTGTGGGGTCCATATTCTGAGTTGTTTCTGTATCTCCATCAAGCTCATCGTCATCTGATAATTCTCGCGATGACCCACTTGTCGCTGATTTCACTGGGATTGCAGCCTTCTTTTGTATACCGGGCAAGGAAGGGATTCCAATAGGTCCACCACCATCCTTACCTGGTCCCTTGAGATCAAACCCTGACACTACCCAGCCAATAGAAACAAATTAAGTACACAGTATTCGATTAAGCTAATCATCTTTTTTTAGGCCATAAACTCATTTATTTGGAAAGACGCAAAAAGCCGTTAAGAAATACACAAAAACAATTGAGAAATGTATGTCTCGCCCATGTAGCAAATATGGAACTGATACCGTAGTACCGTATCATGAAACTAAAATTTTCAGGTCAGTTTGTGTTTCTTTGCCCCCACTTCTATAAAGAAAAATATGAAATATGCTGGTGCTTTAGAGCTGGCTGTTCGATAAACAACCCACTCTGGAATTTCACTTGCCCTCATTTTGCTGCTTTTTAAGAGATTCAGCAATCTACTCAACTACTGATGAGATTTTCCCAGAAGATTGAAATGATATTTACTGCTCTCACTTCCACCAACATGCATAAGGTCGTAAAAGATAATAACAATGATGGTGATGATAATGGATGATGATGGATGATGATCACTAAAAGAAATTGAGGGCACATGATGAGAAGAGCAAAGGTGCAGTCTCCTATTTAATATAGGACAGTTAGGGAACTGACATATACCATCTCAACTCTCTGTGGCATCTATATGCCAACATAAATTGGCATATAGATAAACTTTGATTCTTCCAGTCAGTCGGTGGCAACTAAGGGCATGTTTGTTAGCAGTTTAATTAGCTTAATGGGGCTCACAGCTTATTCAGTCAGCTATACATGACTGTTTGGTAGTGACTTAATGATATAGAAAGTGGCTTATTCAATAAGCTCATAGGGGGAGCTTTATGCAGAAAGTCAAGTTACTTTTTTCAACACGCCTCTCCCAGCTTAAAAAACACGCTCATTCATCTATGGAAAAACTCTCCCAAACAAAAACCTTCCCAATCCATACAAACAGATTAATCTACACAAACAACTTCATTCATACAGGACTTGATGGACAACCAACCAAACAGCCCCTAAGAGCGCCTGGAAGTTCAGACCTTATGATTAAGGTGATGCTCAATCAAACCAACGATGGCACCAAGCCCTACCTTATTAAGTTACATATTAATATGAATGATGTACATATACATCCAGGCACATTAGACAGTGCATATGTTTATAGAGCTATCCTAAGGAGCCTGGTAGACTAAATTTCTAATTTCTAAGAAGTTAAAGGCACAAACCTTTAGAAGGAGCCTGGTATCCCAACTGCGAGGTGTTGGAGGCCTGTGATCCATTGTCAAGTAAAGCAGCAAAATCTTGAGGTTTTGCAGAAGATGCCTAACGGAAAGAGTGAGCTATACAAGTTACATATTGCCTCGGGAAAAAAAAATCTTAAACTGAAAGTAAATTATTCATCCACCTCATAGAATTAACAGGGCTAATTGGCCAAAATACTGAATGAACAGTGTAAACAAAGCACAACGTGAACTTTTCAAAGTAGCTCAATTTTCATTTTCTTTTGTTTGTCCCACTATTAGTTTTCTTCAGGTTTATTTAGTGCTGTGTATAGAATTTAATATTTTGTTCACCGCTGAACAATACTAGAAGGATTCCTAAATCCCATATAATTTAGTTGGCCTACTGTCCAAGTAGGTTACATGCGAAAACCCTTCTAGAAGAAGCCCAAGTTGAGGCATAATTGATAAGCAAGGGAGAAATATAGCAAATGAGGCAATGATGAAAAGTGCCTTTACCACAGCCAGAAAAGTAATCACAAAAGTTACAAGATTCATATAAAGGTACACAGCCCCAATCTACAAAATTCATATGCTTATCATATAGAAGTGAATAAGAAATTCAAGAAAAAACAGGCGATCCTGGATCCGAGAAAAAAAAGGTGATCAAGAATTATACAACAGAAGAGAAAACTAATTCATAACTAGAAACGAACTACAATAATCATTATTGTTTTCAATTTTAATTTCATACAATCCATTAGTAACAGGTTGAAAGGCGAATTCAAGAAATATATCAATAATGATAAGTTTTCACGTTTCTAGTCTCCTACTACATAAAAACAAAATGAGAAGGCTGTGCTATGCTATTGTTCTCTATATTTCTTCCTCTTAGCAACTCTCTTCTTCTTTGTCATTTCTTTTATTTTCTCCTGTCCAGTCCACTCAACCCATGTAAAATTACAAGGTTCACACAATCAGAATAGTGAACTGGTTCATGTAGGAATTTTGGCCTAAATAAAACCTAGGTGTTATGTGTTTGCTCTGTCAGCATATGAAGATTGAAACTCCCCCCATACATAATGTAGAGAGAGCGATAAATCGCTTGTGTTATTTGAGGCATGCAAAGCAAAGTTCTCCTGGGGCGTAGATGTGAAGTATAAAGGTAAGGCATGCACCTCATCAAAGTAGCTTGTCAATTGAGTTTCTTTTAATACAAACACAGAAAAATAATACATATTTACAAAATAAGTAAGTAGAATATGAACAAACGATAAATTTCAAGAAGAAACATGATGGGATATGCTAAATTGCTAATAGATGATGCATATAAAAAAACATAATTAAGAGCTTTCACCAGCAATGTCCAACTTGGTGAAACTAAGGCAAGGCACCAACAAAATGCAAAGATGAATAACTATGATGGTCATTGACTCATTGCTAAAATATAGAGCAGATCAGATAGACCAATTTCACCTCGTAATAAGACTGCCTAGCACATCAAAAATATATTCCTCCTGCCTATGGTGCAATTCAAGCAGGAAGCATAATGCCGAGAGGGTAGAAGTCAACATTGACAAGAAAAGGGTGCCTTAGAAGAACCATTTTACGCATTCAGGCTGCATGATTCAGAAAAGAGGGTGTGAGGGACATGCCGAAGTTGACATTACACACCTCATAAAGGCCGGTTGGTTCAAGTGGAAGGTTGCCACAGTGGTGTTGTATGGGCCTGAGTGTTGGTCAATAACGAAGGTGTCTGAGTGTTGGTCAATAAGGAAGGTGTCTGAGTGTAGGTCAATAAGGAAGGTGTCTGAGTGTTGGTCGATAAAGAAGGTCCTCGAGAAGAAGTTGGAAGTTGCAGAAATAAGGATGCTAAGATGGACATGTGGCTGAACCATGTTGTACTATCATACTGAAACACAGACATCACAGCAGAGCTTGGGGTTGTGCCCATTGCCAATAAACCGAGAGAAGAAAGATTATGGTGGGTTGGCCATGTTAGGAAGAAAAAAATGACAACTCCAATGAGGAAGTTGGAGAGCATAACCGTTGAAGGGTGAGGAGGAGGGGACAAACCAAAAAGGATGTGAGAGAGCACCTGGCCTGAGGATGGACTTACTGTTGTTACTGTTTACTCTCCTTGTTCCTTGCCTGCACACCTTTTTAGTTATATTTTCTCATGTCTCATGCTCTCTGGTTGCTTTTCGAAATCCTCTAAAGTCTAAACTTAAAAATGACAATTTTTTATCCTCTCATCTCTCCAAAACTTCTTCTCAAGCCGAAGGTCTTCACAGAAACAAACTCTCTACCTTTTGGTGTAGAAGAAAGGTCTAAGTTCCCCCAACCTTACTTTCGACATTTCCTCTCGTACTAGGTTGAAATACTATTATACATTGTCATAAGTAGAGTGAAACTACCCTGTCTTACTATGGTCTAAACCCAACTCCCATCCCAATTGGTGGGTGAAATACCGGATATGTTTGATTTGGTTTGGGTTTAGTAACACCATTATGATTACAACTTACTTAAGGCAACCCTAATCACACTTGAGATAGAAAGATATTACAATTGCCTAATAATTCTTAGTTAAGAAAAAGTAAACATTTAATGTTAGATAAACTAAATACAAATCATTAGAACATTGATTCCACCAAATAACCTTGAGATAAATTTACACTTGCATTAATGATCCCCATCTTTATCTCTTTGGCTCCCTAATTTTATATTCTACAATCTACACCAAATAACTTCTTGGTACAATTGTACAATCTTTGACAAAGTCAACATTTGCATGCCTTGTCTTCTATTGGGTGGAATAAGAATGGAATCAAGCAAATATGCCAGACAAATGAAGTTGCAATTGAGTTTTTGTCAGTGAAACAGAATTGCCTGATACCCCTAGTCAACCACGTCACAACATTCAATGTCACATTTGAATTTTTTTAGGCATGGAATCTGAAGGGTTGAACATGAAAAGCCAAGCCTTGTGAACAGAATAGAGGATGTAACTGTAACAGCCCTTTTGATAAGCAAGGCAACTGACTCTGTCTTTTCCTATGTTTAAACATAGGTTCTATATAGAGAGCCTCTGTTGCATCTTAGCCTAAAGCAACATTTTCATTGAAACTTAGGATCTCTTTCACTGGTAGATGACTTATGATTCGCCAAAAAGCTATATACACAATTCAAAATGGTTAAAATGCAAAAGAAAATACGGGGTAGAACCAGAGCAGCTATGGTAGATCCACTTCCTGGGGTATATGAGTAAGAACAAGAAATTTCTAGTTTCACAATTCATTAGAACTCAATCACATCCAAAAATCAACTATCAACTATCGCAATATGCAGTGTCGTTGTACACCCTCCTTGTGTTTAGCTTTCCCTGATTAGAAATCACATAGGAATATTCTAGAATGGAATCATTTAATGGTTTGGCCAAAATCCCTTTTTCACTCTGGACCATTAATTCTACAACTACTAGTGAGCAATAACGGAATAATTCTATCAAAGATAAGGAACGCAATTCACATCAAGATAAGAAGAGACGCTTCTTTCTACAAAACTCCCTGTTTATAGCTATTAATTTTCTTTAGAAACTCTCAGGGGTATGACAAGTGCAAATTTATGTCCCAAGAAACAAAGTAATTGCACTTGTAATCAATTTAAAGCATACAAGATCCATCTCCCCTTGGCCTCTGCAAATGCAATTCTATTTGCAATCATCGTAGTGGTTAAGCAAACTAAATCTAAAAATAGCACCAAATCCAGCTTTGTTTTACACTCAGCAACAGGCAGAAAAAACATATATAGATCAAAAACGCCAAAGAAACAAATATGCATATACCCTAGTCAAAGCAACAGCCGCGCAAGCGAGGTTAAGTCGATTCTTCAGGTACGCCTGATACTCCTCCGAATCAATCGGAACGTTCGGAGGTCCACCGACTACCGAACCACCAAACGACGTCGTCGCAGCACCTCCACCACCGCCGCCGCCGCCGGCCGTTCTGCCGCCGTCGGTGTCCTTCAAGTTAGCAGCAGCAGCGGAGGTATCAATTGACTGATTTTTGTCATGAACTTCATCCTGATCCTTGATCTCGACCACATCGTTGTTAGGTCTAGAAGACGAAGATTCCGGTGGAGCAGATGCCTCTTGTAGGAAGCGTTGGAATGCCCACTCAGACATGCTCCGATTCATCATCGTTGACTTGTTCTTGGATGCGGATGAGGAAGACGAGGACTCGTCTTCATCGCCGGCGCCGGCTGCCGCCGGCGATGGCGACCAAAAGTGGCCGGCAATATCGTCCACTGAAAACATCCTATCCATTGTTTTTCTCTCTCTTCTTCCTTCTCTCAATTTCGACTTTTGGCGTACGTATCTGAAGAAGTAGGTGCGATCGTGGTGGAGGTTTTATCGTTTGACAAAAGTTTCAATAGAGCCCCCTTGAGTTTCTCTAAAATACATAAACTATCCGGATGTTATTACATTGTATTGTAAATAGTGTTATTGTTTAAGGTTTTGACTTGGATTACTCCTTTGTTTTAAGTTAATTGAGTTATTTGGTGCGTCTGGTATACAGGACAAGATGTGAGGAAAAGTTTTTGTCGTACGTTTGGCAAATAATAATAAACCTAAGGGGCTGTATACCAAACAATTACCAGGTAAGCGTTTGGTAAGTGACACCTGGTACACGTTTACCATGTGTCATTTGTCTTTAGGGTGAGCATGGCAAAAACCTAGAATCCTATACGGTAAGAGTTAGTGATTGATAATCTTATTCGGTAAGTGAGAGAAGACTCTTAACCATGAAGCGCTATCGAGGTAACATGTGATTTCCAGCAATCCATTTTGAGATGTCAAGAATGTTATCCGATAAGGGAAGTGAGAGTGGTGCTCTTGTTGGTAAGTGTTTGGTTGACAGCCACTAAGATATGATGAAACCATGTGAAAATTTGTGATATTTTTGTCCACCAAATATACCCTATAAGAAAGGGACATAATATTTGTATAGAGTTAGGTTGTGGTTATAAGTGTTATATTTAGTGAGAAATGTGACAAGTAGTTATTCACTATTGATGAGAACATGGATGCACATTAGGATAAGATGCATCAAGATGCACCGGATCAGTTCCCTTTAAACGCAATTCATGAGAGTGCATGAGATTAAAATTGATCAATGCCCATACCCACTTATTGTGCTTCTCACCGTTAATTCAATTTCTCACATGATCCTATGCCTATTTGTATATACACTATCTATAATATATTATAGAGCATTTGAGAAAAACTATTAAAATCCATTATCTATACATCAACTATTATTCACTAATGTATGTTACTTAAAATTCAAATTTACAACTAAATAATGCATGAGTATAACTTTTTTAAGGTAGCATGTTTGAATTCATGTAATTTAATACAGGATAAACATTTCATTTTAAATATAAAAAATCTAAAATATATTTAAGATAATTATTGAGTTCTAGATGTCTTGGGAAATATCTAAGACGGTTATGTCCAACCTTAAATATTCATCACATGTCTTCCTCGGTTTTTCCTTCCTCCTCTTTGGCTTTACCATTACTGTTTTAACCTTCTTTACTGATACCGTCATCGATCTCCTATGAGTGTGCCCAAACCAACACATTCTTCTCCTTATTAATTTAACCGTTATTGGCGCAACTTTAACTTCATTCAAGATCTCGTTTAAGAACATCTTCAACAAATTATCTAAAATGGAGAAAAGGTAAAAAATGGAGATTTTTGGCAAAACTTATTTCCAACATATTCTCTAAAACTTCTCCAAAATAAAAGAAGCATGAGAGAGAGTATCAAATCCTCCAAATTTGGAAGAACTCAACAAAAATAATTACAATGAGAGAGAAACAATTTTAATTTATTCTTACCAAACCACTCAAATAGGACCACAAAAATACGGTATGGTCTAACCAGTTTTAGGCGGTTTAGGCCTCTTATGTTTTATGAATTAAAACAACACAATATCTATATTTAAAATAAGCATTTCTATCAATATAGCATTATTAGAAATAATATACCATAATATAAAGAACCGTTTGTATATAAAATAAAATAAAAGAACATTGAGCAAGTTGAATAAGAGTTGAACAAGTCCACCAACAATAGTTGAATTTTGGACAAATATTAAGCAACTCGAATGATGATTTGGCATTTTGGATTTAATTTTTGACAAATTTCGAGATTTTGTCAATTTAGACAATGCAAACAATTGAGAAAATGAAAACTAAAAGCATAATGTCTTGACGTTTTTTTTAATTAGGCCATAGAAGTTGAACCTACAGCATAAAAATTACATATAATTAATCATGCTATTTTGGGTGGTCTTGGTCCAAACCGTTCTAAAGAAGGGCCAAATCGTAGATTAGACCAGTTCAGACAAAACAATTTGACTATTTTCAGACCAAACCGGACTGTCAGATCACTCAAACCACCAAAACTGGTCGGATTTTACTTGATTCAACCGGTTTGGACGGTTTGGTCCTTTTACACACCCGTATAAATTTTAGAAAATTTGGCGGAGATGCTTTAACATGTTCAACCTCAATTATGTATTTACAAATTGAAGAAGAACTTGAAAAATGTCTTAAATGGGTAAAATGAGCATTTATCGTTACACTCTAATAATCTACATTTTGCAAATAAAACATATTTAGAAAAAAAACGAAATGAATTCCATTCCATTCACTACAATACAAATACATAATCAAACCAAATTTAATACAGTTTCAACTTCTTTTCCTGAAATAGAAAACAATACAAATACATAATCAAACCAAATTTAATACAGTTTCAACTTCTTTTCTTGATATATTCTATTTCTTACAAAAACATTATGTAAAAGAAACGCTCTACAGATATAATAAACGATATAGATGTACTCGTGTATATTATCCATCCGATTCTATCCCAAACCTTTTTGGCTCCGAAAATGAAATAATGTTTACAAGTTAGAGGGGTCAAACTGTGAATCCATAAACTTTATGGACTAAATATAGACAACATCTATTCTTTAAGGTATAGTTAGTAAAAATAGATGGATTATATTTGTGAGGTCTTGCAAAAATGGTGGAGCTGAATTGCAGCAATGGCTTCTAATCCTCTTGGAATGAAGCGGATAGCCATGGCGACTACATCTTTTGGAAGCATTTCAGCTCTTCCTCCATCGCACCTCAAGCCAACAGCTACTCAAGTTCCATTTAGAGGTTCGTTGAATTCCAAAAACCTGAAAAAAAACTAGGGTTTATGATTGTAAATTGCATCGCTACTGATTGCATGGAAGTTGCAAAGCTTTTCCTTTTGTTTTCAAAGTTTTAAGCTTCACTTGTTTCCTTATTGTCGTTGCTCTTGATTCAATTGATTCTGTTGTTATGCAAGTGTTTAACAGCGTCTGAGTGAACTGTATGCCTGGTTATCTGTTGCAACTTAATAGGAAGGGCTTGTTTGTTAGCAGCTCAATGTGCTTAATGGGACTCACAGCTTATTCCATCAGCTATATATGACTGTTTGCTAGTGGCTTAATGATACAAAAAGTGGCTTACTCGGTAAGCTTTTAGGGGAGAGCTTTATGCAGAAAGTCATGTTTTTTCAAACATGTTTATCCCAAATAGAAAACTCGCTCCTTCCACCTATGAAAAATACCTCCCAAACAAAAACCTTTTCAATCCATACAGACAGATTAATCCACACGGACAGCTTTATCCATATAGGACTTAATGGAAAACCAAGCAAACAGCCCCTAAGATTAGCTACTAGGTGAAAGAGTAGAGCTACCCTGGTTGGCAACATCATGGAGTTTTCCATTCGTTTGTTCATTTTTGTTTTTGTGAAATAGAGATACGAACCTAAGTCACCAGCCCAAAATTCAGTAACAGTTGGCAAAGAAGCAGTCAAGTTTGAGTAGTTAAATTGCTTTTTATATGAAGCACGTAATAAGCCATGCACCCACCTTGTGAAGTGCATGACCTGCATGTTTAGGCTTGCATCCCATGTTCCTAGTTTATTGGGTATTGGTAGGTTAGTAGGCATAGTAGTTATTGTTTTTATTTATAAATTGTAATTTAAGCATTAGTGGAAAGGCATCAGAAAATTGTTCCAAAAAAGTCCATTTCTCTCTATTATTCTTTGGAGTCTAGCCAACTCGAATCGGCTCTATCAAATAGGATCAACTTCATCAAGTCAAGATTCGAAAAGGAAAATGAGCTTAAGCTAATGAATTGGTAATGCTTGCAGCTTAGGTTAGTCTCATATTGTTATATCTTAGAGAAATTAGTAAACCAACAATACTTATAATTCAAGAAATTGAATAAGAACTTTGCAGGAAATTGAACCTTATATATGTATGTAATTCGTGTATATATATGTATATGTGTACTGAAATCGAAATTAGAAAGAGTATCGAAGCTAATTTGACTTTTGCAACCAAACTGGATGAAGATTGTTGTGTGGATTGAGGCCTGTGATTTGCAGGGTCTTTAGACTGAAATTCGTCTCGTGTATCGTAGTATTGGACGTCTATCTAGAGGATTCAACAATCATTCAAGCTGCAAAATCTGAACTTGATGAATCGATTTTATGCTTCCAAGATGAAGTGTATGTTTGAGAACAAGAACCTAGTATTATGTTCTTCTCTCTGCCGAAATCAACATGAATGCAGGTATTTATATGTTTCTTTTCTCAACCGAGAGTAATTGAGAAAAAACTGTCGAACAGCGATGTGTGCAACTAGGCCCGTGGCCTTAGGTCGCTAGAGAATTCGTGGGAATTGGAACAGTGAGTTACGCGGGTATGCATGGGAACCCGTGTAAGTCTCTCTGTCCCCAATTTCAGTGAGTTATGGGAGCCGTTCTGAGGACCCGCGTGGGAGGTTGTGTATGTTAATGTTTCACCACCTTCAAGTGTCCATCTCCTTCTCATGTGAAGAGACCCCAAGGCCCTATTAACATTTAATATGTGCTAAGCCCTACTTGATGGTTAGGCAATTTGATAAGAGATATGGGCTTGGTAATGTAAGGCAGTAAGTAGTTTAGGATTTGGTCTATGTGGGACAAACCAAATCCCAACCCGTATATTGTTTAAACATAGTGAATTGTCTATTTATGGTCATTTTTTATAATATTGCATTCTAAAAGGTGTGTTTGAAACTTGTGGTTATGGTAACTGTGGAGCTTGAGATGGGATTTCTTTGGGAATGAGGCAAAACAAAAAAGAGGAGTCCACTTGGAAATGACGAGGCTTGCAAAATGATACAAATCAATATTCAAACCTTAGCATCTGAAAAAGAATTAGAGAACTAGGCTAATAATATAATTTATTTGCTTAAATACTCTACATATCCTAGATGCAAGGATAGGCATCATGTAAGTTAAAGTTTTATTGGATTGGATTACTTGGGTGATAGATTTGTAATAGAAGCTCTCCTTTACCTACAAAGATTGATCCTTTTTGTTCCATATTTGGCATCATTTATGTAAAAAAGAAGCTTTAGCCAACATTGTTTTGGTGTGATTAAAGTTTGTTTCAGTATTTTTTAGCGATATTAAAAAACACATACATATAGTAATTATGGAATTTGCTGGTTATGTTAGGTTCCTTCATTCTGGCCATTTATCATTTTCATTTCACATTTACATGGTGTTAAGAGGACTAAAGATGTGATTATGGGTCCTATTGACTTGGTGTGAGGAGTGTGCATTTGCATTTAGAATTTTGTAGTTTAATAGTTGTTAACAAGATGTCAAGATTATATATAAAAATGCTTAACTTCTAGATGATTTAGGAACAAATTACTAGTTTATCACATTTTGTACTTTATGAGGCATAGAATGATATAGTTGAGTTAGAAATTGGTAGAAAGATATAAATTTATTTGAAGTTGTACGATGACAATTTAGCTATCTGCTGTTTGCGTTAAATGAGGTTGATATTATCAGTTGGGAACTAGGCAACGCAGGACAAAGCAAATTAAGGTGCATGGAAAACAAAACATAGATAATATTAGATGATTGAAAATTATAGTTATTTGCTGGGGTTAGAGAATTGCAGTATGTATATGCTTAATTATGAAGAATTGTTTAAGCCACAAGTTCTGTGCAGTAACTAAGAAGTTTTTTTTTTGTTTTGTTTAATTTCCTATTTTGACGACATATTCAGATCATTATCTTGTACGTCTTTGTTAGCCAATAAGGTGATGTTTGTTTTTGAGGTTTCAGATCTGAATGCACTCTTTTGTCTGAATCGGTCAGACATTTAAGTATTCAGATTGTTTGATTTTTTTAAGTTTTCAAAGGTTCTACTCACTTAATTTCATCTGGATGAAAAAGTGAGAGCTCTACCACTTTTTCGGTCAGAGCTTCCTCCCTTCCACTTTCTTCCCCTTTACCGTGTCTCCCTTCCTCTTTATCGTATCCCTGCTTTATCATCAACTTCAATTCTTTCGTTCTTCGTTCTTCCCGCAAATCTAAGAAATCACAGATCCGTGACTGTTGCTCACCTCCCGCCGGTTGTTGTTCCCTCAACGGTGCTACCCCTTCAGTTATGTCTTCAGCAAATCAACTTGACCCAAATTTGTCAATGTGAGAGCTGCTGGTGGTGATGAGGGAGACGATAATGAGGAACTCTAATAAAGCAGGGACACGATAAATTAGGGGGATTGAAGATTTTCGTTGGGGGAAGCATATGGAGAAGAAAATAAGGATTTTGAGGGTTGAAAAAAATCTGATAAAAGAAAGAAGAATGAGTTGGTAAAATGGTGATATTTTGTTCAAAAAGATGATGGTGAGCCACGTGTGGATTCTCAAGATCATATGGTGGATATTTTGTTCAAAACTTGATTAGATGTTAATAAAATTTATAGATTTTTTTATTCTTTTTAATTGTGTTTGGATAAAATTTGATGAACAAATAATTATATTTAAATTCAGATTTCAGACATTATAAAAACAAACACTCTTATAATTCAGATTTCAAAATTCAGCGCCACCACTTAGAAATCAGAAGTGGAATTAGACTTCAGACTTCAGTACCTCTTAAAAAACAAACGTCACCTAAATGTGTAAAATAAGTTTTGTTGAACAAAATAACAAAGTTTATGAGTTATTCTCTTTATATAATAGTAAAGATATAGATTTAATATCTATATCAATTCTTGTAAAATAGTAGGAGATTCAAATTTATAAATAT
>LUCG01198100.1:0-11418 GCA_001633085.1 Carthamus tinctorius | reverse complement strand
AACCATAGGGACCAAATCCATAATTATTTTAAAATAGGGACCAATAGTGCAATCAAGCGTAAATCATAAGGACCAAATATGTAATTTACTCTAGAATAAATTACATTTTGATACCTATGGTTTTGTTTAAAGACAAGTTAGTCTTCATAATAGTTGTTAATTAACTTTGTTAAATGGAGGGACCATACATGTTATGAAAATAAATAGTTAGGAACCATCAACGTAGATTGTTTGTTTTAACGATCAAATCCAAAATTTGAAAAAACCACAAGAAACGATGTAATTCACTCTTGTATAAATTATTTGATATTTATATAAAGCATAAACCTTAGATCATATATAAAATGGTCAATCCATTTGAATTACTACTTTTTTTTTACATATTACAAATAACACATTTACTTATTAGTTATTGCTCACATTTGCATTTTTTTTTAAATTACCCATTTAACTCACCAATTCTAATATATCGCCATTTAAATTTATTTTGGAGTCATTTTCCACATCTCTAATTCTCTATTAATCTATTATCACTTTTCCTATTATGTCATGCCAATATTGGTGTTATGTCACATTGTCTACTTTATCATTATCAACATTGTCTTGTACTCATGCCTTACCATTAGTGCTATTATGTTATATCGTCCAACTGTTTTTCCATGTTTCGATTAAATGAAGTTTCTCAACATTGAGACATACTAGATAGAAGAAAGGAAAAATAAAAGTGGTCGTAATACAAAAGCTGAGTTTCTCGAAAAGTCGAGTTATCGTGAGAATGATAAGAAGGGAACTCCACTCTTTGATGCACATTAGAATGAGATGCATCGAGATTTCGAGATGCATAAAATCAATTACTTCACAAATACAATTCATGTGATGAGTTTGATATTAAAAGTGATCAATGGTTGAGACTAGTTCTTCTTCTTACAAAATCATTCGTCGTAACATAAATAGTAAAATTACCTTTCTTTTATGAAAATAACAAATAAAAGCTTTTTTCATTCGTTGATCCTTGAAATACATATGGTTACAACAAAATACAAGTACTTATTATGTTTCGCATTTTATTTCAAGCACTCACCTCATTGTTGGGATGCTTTGGCTAGGTCGACGTTGGCAACATTGTTTAGTTGATATTTCATGTTGAACTGCCATTATTTTCGCGGCAAGCACACATCGACTAATTAAATATAATATTTTAGACTTGTATGTTTAGAGTTATTGAACATTAAACACGAAAATTAACATCACTACATAAAACTATGTTACTGAATAAGTTGAACTTTTCGTTAACACGTATTATATATCAACGTATACCAAAATTATAATAGATTTGCTATACATTTTATTTTATACAATTTAGATCATTTTTCCCAACAACTATTTTATTAAATCACAAATCGTTTCAACGATGACAAGTTACCGGTAAAGCTAACTTGTAAGAAGGTTAAGGGTTAAAGTTCACAAAATATGATAAATATAATGAAGATATTAGAGTAACTACAAAATTCGTTCTAAGTGTTATGTGAAGTTAGGGTCCCAAATCCAGGAAAGATATAGATGGAGTCCCAAACCCAACAAAGAAATTACATACCCTTCCTTTTGGTTTCATTTCTTTATGGATATTGAGTGTTGATATTGAGTTGATTGGATTGACGACATTTGTATAATTCAACCCAATTTTGAAGGGTTGGAAATCTCCAACCAACCCAACCGGTTTGGGTTGGTTGGGTTGTATTTAAACAAAGTAAAAACGACATTGAAAATATAAAAATAAGAAAATCTTCATTTGAAATACGATCAATCATTCAAGAGAATATACGAGTTAATCAAATTTTTAGATATTACATAAAACATTCTAATAATATCCTTTGCCATCTGAACCGGTTACCGCCTGAGACTGGCAGATGACCAGAACTGGGAACAGTTATGGATCAGCCTGGTGAAGGACCAGTTGATGGAGCGACAATTCCGATCCGTTACGATTCTGAAAGGTTTTGAAGGCTCGATTATGACTGGAACCGGTGGCGACCCAAGACGGGCGGGTCAACGATCGGTCCAACCTGGTTTCAATTTTTTTAAAAAATAGCTGTTGGGTAACAGTCATAAGACCATTATTTTGTATTTTTGCATTATGATCCCTTTCCGGGAGTATAAATGTGATATATACCAAGTTACAAAACACAAAAAAATCGAACAAACTCTGGCGATTCCCAATTACCTCCAGCCCTCCGCTTCCCGACCACCGTTGCTACTTCTCTTTTTTACCCATCCTCATCTCCCCTCTCTACCATAATCAACGATTGCATTCTGCTTCCAAAACGCAACACCGACGACTGCAAAATCATTATGAAATAGGGATAGGGACGGAGGGTTTAGCCGACGATCTTTCACATCCATATGTAATTGATCCTTCATGGTAGTAGTGCGTTAAAGGGCTATTGGGGAGTAACGATGATGATGTGTTAACGGCCTAATGTCGAAGATAATTGCATAACATATCATCTCTTGCTTTTTATACAAACCAAAAAAATCAAGAAAACATATCAAATGACCAAAATACCCCTCCTTAAATTCAATTTATTCGTTCGGCTATCTTTTCAGTCTCCTCTCCCACTCGCAAACTCTCTCCACCAGTCTTGTTGAAAATTTGAAAACCTAAAAATCGTCGTCTCCTCTGCAACCCCTTCACTCATCTCTCAGGTATATTTTCTGCCCTAATCTGCTTCTTCATCGTCGTCTTCTATCCTTTCACTCATCCAGGTATATTTTCTTCCCTAATCTGCTTCATTGTATGCCCTAATCTGGTCTGGTCTGGTCTGTGTCTTTCTGCTAATCAAGGAGGGTGGTGGCTTCCCGATATCATAAAAGAGGCCCAAATCGAAACATGTTAGCCTACTTGAAACACAACAAGCCGAGTGTTTGACGACACAACTGAAAAAAATAAAGATAACTTCGTTATACGAAACTAAAACCCTAACCCTAAACCCTCATCTTCCTCCCATTTTATTAGATTCGATACAGACACAGAAAGAGAAGCATCAACAATGTCGGGATTCTCCTTCACAAATTCTTCGGCACCTTCATCATCCACATCTCCATTTTCATTCGCATCATCTTCATCTCCATCGCCCTTCTCGTCTTCCTCAAACCCTAGCTCAGCCCCTTCCCTCTTTGGCTCATCTGCTGCTTCCACCCCTACGTTCGGAGCGCCTTCCTCATCTGCATCATCTACTCCTTCATTCGGTGCGCCTTTTGCATCATCTACTCCTACATTTGGAGCGCCTTCGTCATCTGCATCATCTACTCCTGCATTTGGTGCGCCTTTTGCATCATCTACTCCTACATTTGGAGCGCCTTCCTCATCTGCAGCCTCTACTCCTACATTCGGGGTGCCTTCTTCATCTGCAGCCTCTACTCCTACATTCGGGGTGCCTTCTTCATCTGCATCGTCTACTCCTTTGTTTGGATTCTCGTCGTCTTCATCTTCTACACCGTCTTCCGCTGCTCCTTCCGCTCCATCGCCCTTTGCTGGATTCGGTGCTTCTTCCGCTTCAGCAACAGCAACAGGCTCTGGTTTGTTTGGGTCCAGCTCCAGTGCTGGTGGTACTGCTACCACTGGCACAAGTTTATTCGGTTCGTTTTCTACCAGTTCAGCCACTGTTAGCAGCAGCGGTTCTTCGCCCTTTGCTTCCATTTTCTCCGCTGGTTCATCGGCAAGCCCGACTACTAGCTTCTCATTTGCGAATGTAACACCCTCGTCTTCGGGTTTGTCGTCGAATTTAAAAGCAGCTCCTACTACAGCAACTACAACAACGGCTACCGCCACTTCTGCTGCTGCAACGGGTTCTAGCGGATCTGGTTTGTTTGGGTCCAGCTTCAGCTCTGGTGCTACTGCTAATACCGGTTCGAGTTTATTCAGTTCGTTTTCTACAAGTTCAGCTTTTGGGAAATCAACACCAAGCAGTAGCAGTAGCAGTTCTGCGCCCTCTAGCTCGGTTTTATCTGCTGGCTCAGCGCCAAGCCCGACTACTAGCTTCTCATTTGCGAATGTACCAGCATCTACTGCAGTGACTACAACTACTACCACTAGTGCCTCCACTTCTGCTGGCAAGGCTCCTTCGTTCCCTGCATTTGGTGTGACATCATCTAGTTCTGCAGCTTCAACAACAACTAGTGGATCTGTGCCAAGTTTTGCGAGCCCCAGTACTGGTGCTGCCTCTACTGGAACATCAAGTTCTTTTTTGGGGTTTCAAACAGCCTCTAAAACTGTAGGTGCTCTTACCCCATCATCACAACCGCAATCCACTGCTGCATCATCATTGTTTGGTGAGTTTGTTTGCATAAATCTTTACTGATTTGTGATTTGAAGTTGATAATTTTCGTTATGGTTGTACACTTGTACTTTATATGGTTCTTGAACTGTTGCATATGAATTCATATAACAATATTTTCATATGGTTAATAAGGTGGTAATGGCTGTATATAGGATTGTTTAGAAGGTTTACACGCTTACTTGGAGAGGAGCGAGGTTATATGATTGTGTCTTATGGTTATGTTTAGATTGTGGTTTAAGTCATGGTAGTACTGGCATGCCATGAGTGTGATTTTATGGTTTAGCAAGTCCCAGTATGTAATGACAAAAGGAGGGGGGAGGTGAGCTATGTGGCATGAGTAATGGCATGTTCTTGAAAGCTTTGTGTGAACTATATCAAACTAATTCGAAAATTCCCACTAAGTTTCAGGTCTTAGATTTTAATTCAACCACAAACTATAGATTTCAGACCATAGTTGCATCTTTATTTCTTTTATCTCTGTCAACTTGGCATATTATATGTGTCACCAGTCATATACTAACCATCTTGTATGCTATCTTCCCTCTGTTCTTTTTGTTTCAAGTTGATGTCTTTTTCCTTTTTCTGTTAAGAATTACAACTGATGTCACACTATTCTCTCTGCATTTTTATTCTTCTATAATAAACACCAAGTATTTATCAATGCAGAGAAATTATTATAGCTATTTCCTAGTGCATAAACTTAAATTTACTATGTTTTTAGAGTCTAGATTTGTAGTGCACAAAGCAGGTAAGTTCTTGTAGTATGACAACTCTTTAGAGGACGGGCATGGGCCCCAAGTGCAGTAAAATAGTTTTGTAATTCCAGATGCTTGCCAAATCTGGATAAATGCAGAGAAATAAAATTTTCTTAATACCATTTAACCAGCACAAGTTGGCTTTGTAAATAGTATTTTCTCAACAAAATTTCTTATACTCGCTCCTTCATGGGAGTGATGGGACTATTAATAACATTATTGAGGAGAAAATTTCATTGGTTTTAACCTGTCTTTGGTATGAGGAGATTAGGCTGTATATTGTTGTAGATTACTGTTGGTCACTCATACTGATAAGACCAAGTATCCTATTTGGCTGATTGCTATTCAAAAATCCCTTATCATTTTATTGATTTTGAGACAGCTCCACTTTTAACGTCTTTGTTTTGTTTCTAAAATCTTTCTGCAGGTGTCCCTGCTTCAACTACAACAACTACAACTACATCAACTATTACGACCACTGTTGCTCAAACATCATCTTCGCTTGTTGTATCTTCCAGTAGTGGGTCAGTTATCAGTATTATCTCAGAATGATCTTTTAGTTAATCAAATCGATGAGTTTCTTGTGTGCTACAAAGTACAGTACTTATGTCAAATATAGTTTGTTTTATTGTTGGTGTTCAAGTATAGTTTTGAAATTATATTGCTGATAACGTTATTTTTAACCATATTGTTAAAATGGCCTCGTCTCTATCCTTGAGAAATAAGAAAAAAAGATCTGACCTTTCTGCATGCTGAATAATCTACTATTTGTAAAAGAAGTTATATTGCCATTATTATTGATGGTCTCTTCAATCTTACATTTTCTTGTTTCCTAGATTTCTGTCTTTTGTACCTCATATCTGATCTGATTTCCTTGTGATTTGGCCCTAGGACAACTGCAAGTGCCAGCACAGCTGTAGCCTCTGCACCAAAATTACCATCTGAAATTACTGGAAAGACTGTTGAGGAGGTATCCATAAAAAGTTCTTATTATTTCTCATTATCCTATTATAGTTCAAATTGTTCTTTACATATTCTGTAGTTGGCTTTTAGTTATGGTGTTGCTTCATTTTGCACATTGATGGTGTTTTTATTTTGTTCCAACCACACTAAAAGTTTCTTCTGTAGTTGCTTTCCTGGACCAGCATTTGAGGGTCTTATTTGATGTTAATATGATCTGATCTTTTTTTTGATGTGTCTTTAAAGATCATCAAGGAGTGGAATGTGGAGCTCCAGGAGCGAACCGGAAAGTTCAGGAAGCAAGCCAATGCAATAGCTGAGTGGGACAGGAGAATCTTGCAGAACCGGGATGTTCTTCTTAAACTTGAGGTGACCCATATTCTCTTTGATTCTTAAGCAGCATAACTATAATCTACTAAACTTTTCCATGCACTCATTTGACCTCCTATGATGTATGAACCGATGATATGCTTGGTTTTGCATCAGTTAACACCAATTACTTGCCTTAACCATAGGGATTTCATTGAACTTATTTATCTCGTAAGTCTTGGCATTTTTGCCACTTGGCTACATGGAGCTGAGAGAGAACTATGGCACTTTCTTCGTATAAAATTGTAGGCAACTTGCTTCTTTGTTGCTACCTCACTATTATGTGAATTTCCCTTTCACAGGCAGAAGTTGCAAAAGTTGTTGAGACCCAATCAAACCTTGAGCGACAACTGGAGCTGATTGAGACTCATCAACAAGAGGTATTTCATAGTGATTTTCAGTTTTACGAGAAATACTTTAATCATATAAGTGCATGCTTTGAATTTCTTTTTATCACTTTGTCTTCTATATGTGGCCAACTTTCCTTGCCTATGGAATACCCTAAACAAGAAAATTCAGGAATTCCAGTGCACATTGCAGCACGTATTTATTAAAAACAAATTGCATGGTGTTGAATGGATAAGGATCTTTTAGAAAATGTATTTCTATTTGGAGAGGCATGACTCTGTGATTTAAGCTTAGGTAAGTGGATAGAAGTTAAGAACATGAGTTGAAACTTAAAACATTAAGTTTGGATTTTAAACTGTTTTTATTGCTTTATATGGTTTACCTAAAAGTGAAGAGCTCGGAGAGGTGCTGTAACTTCTCTTATGTATATGTTCTTGTCAATAGCATCCTTTATTCTTCATTATTGTAAACTTCTCTAGATTCGTCTTTTTTTTTAAACTGGTTGACATGGTATCCTTTGTCATTGCTTTAGAAGACACTTCAGTATTTGCAGTGGGGTTAGTATATTGTTGGTCCACCACAAAAGTGTTTGTACATTAATCACCTATGCTTTGAACTATAATTTTAAAATTCAAATTGCAGTTATTGGACTCCATATACTTGGTCAGGATTTTCAAGGGCCTTTAATGTAATGGAGGATTGATCGTGTATGAAACTAAAAAGATACTCATTAACGCCAAAGACGTAGCTTAAAACTGATTATCAAAGTCGTTTGGGAAAATATAAAAAAATACATGTTAATGGGACGTTATGACTAGATCCTCTACATCGTGGTGGTTGTTTAAGATGTTAACTTCTGTGGAGTGACAGAGTTGCTGGTGTTGTTAATTGTTATAATGACATTGTTAATAGTTGAACCTGGAATACTTAGCTCAGTTTAGAGTTCCAATATGCATTGCTTCCTCAACACCTTACAATATTTTGAGGAGTCATTTTGTACAAAGATTTTTATTTCAATCATGCTTACTTTTTTTTTGATGATAAAAATTTCATAGAAATATGAAGAGCTTATTCATTAATCCTGTGATTAGTCATTTTCAGAAGTCCAGTGGGGTTATCACGACCTTCACCCGTAAGAGTTTCTGGATGTTTTGTTAGTGTTATTAACCATGCAAATGTGGACTGACCTTGTCTAACCACTTTTTTACTTTTCTGGCAATTCGAGTATCATGATACTGATGTAGCTCTTGTCACTTCGTGCAATTTCTCAGGTTGACAAGTCGTTACAAAGCGTGGAAGAAGAAGCTGAGCGAATATACAAAGACGAGCATGGTTTACTTCTTGATGATGAAGCAGCTTCAACCAGAGATGCAATGTAAGTAGCTAGTTTACTTTGTTCAATGCATCATAACCTCCCAACAAAAAGAATTCCCTTCTTTTTATGTTGGTCACGTGTATTGGTTATTTCTAAAGTCTAGCTGGTGTCATATTCTGTTACTGGAAAATGATCATAGTATATATGATCTGATGGTGATGCTCATCTTGATATGACCAATTCTTGGTAGCGACTTCTGTAATTATTAGTGTCAGGGATTAGAGAGTGTATTCCCAATATATATTACTGAATGGTAACCTGAACCTAAGGTGTAATAAGGGACAAAAGGAACGATTGATAAGCAGAGGTTAGGCCCAAATAGCACCTAATATAATCTAAGACAGTCTCCAAACAATCCTCAGCAAGTTGAACATTAATATATCGTTCCTACCTTCACAAGGGACACCAAGAACTTTTGGGGAAGAAAGCATTGAGAAATTTAAGAACAGGCAAGGGAAAAGGAACCAGCAGCAGGACACTGGAATACTGGATGCCTCCTTTCCAGAGTCTTGACTTAATTTAGGTGGCTTCATGTCCATTGTCACTCTACTAATTTATCCTGTAAAGACTACATTTATAGTTCTGACAAATGTAGAAGTTTGATAGGCATTCTATGTAAAACTTCTCTTCAAGTATGTTGATAGAAGATTAGAAGGCTATCCAAAACATTAATCAGAGCAACCACAAAGGTATGGACGTGTGGGTGTATAAGCTTAACGTATAGGGTGTATTTACCTGTCTAACGTAAAACCCTGATGCCATAAGCTTAACGTATAGGGTGTATTCCCAAGTTATTTATATTAGCAATCATAAAGGTGCATGTATAGCTCAATCATTCATGAACCAGCTGATAGGGTGCAAACTGACTGACAAGTCCTGGTGGAAACTAATTCTATCCCAACAGTTGACATACTGATTTTTTATTTGATGTAGATTTTGTATACGTGTTTTTGTCACACATGTAGCCATTAATATGAACTAGATAGCAGCAGATTACATACACGTNGGGGGGGGGGGTTGATTTATAACAAATACTCCGTTTTAACCTCGTCCTACTAGGGTATGCTTTTCACCAAACTGAAGTGCATACATCTTTATTTACTTAAGTTTCTAAATTTCAGGTATGAGCAGGCTGAATTCATTGAGAGAGAAATGGACCAGATGACGGAACAAATAAAATCTGTTATTCAGACTCTTAATGCCAATCAGGTGAAATTTAATCTCTCTTTCCCGAAACAAAACATTACTATTGGTATGTTGACATGCTATTTCATCTACTTCCTGGATGTTTGATAAAACATGGTTTAATCAGGTGCTTTTGATTTTTTGTCAAATGTTCATAAAATCTTCAATAATGGCAAGATATGAGAACCAAAATCAATGATATTAATATTTTGTACTACAAAAAGAATGTTGCATATATTTTGAGCCACTAAATTCCAGGGCATTTGCATGTGGGTTGATGTTGATAGTATATATTTCATATAGGCTGGAGAACTTGAAGTAACTGATGGCATGACTCCACTAGATGTTGTTGTGCGGATACTTAACAACCAACTAAGTTCATTAATGTGGATCGATGAAAAGGTAAGGCTGTTTTATTCATCTTTCTTCCATTAAGATGCTGCAATTCATTACTATGTCTGCTTTACGATTGCAAAATGCTGATCTCTTGTCGTCATAATCACCAGGCTGAAGAATTCTCTTCACGCATTCAGAAACTGGCTAAGCAAGGTTCTGCTGCTGATCGAGAACTGATGGGTCCCAAGTTTTGGCTGTCTCGATAAGTGTATCCTCTTGTCGTATAAAGTTGTGGATGGGATTATCTGGTGGTACACCTTTGATTGCAATTTTTGGCACTTGATGATGGATATGAATGATGATTGTCCATACCAGCAATTTGGATTTCTTGTTGATGATAATGTGTTCTTTCTTCAAATAGGTCAACGAACCTATTTTTTCTTTTAGTTTCAGTTGCAGAATTGCTTTACTTCATCAGAAATGTGTTTTTGAGGCTTCAAGAAATTATGTCCAAGTACGATTTAATAGTTTTTGTTTGGCAAATTCTATCCATACTCCCCTTAGTAGGTGTATGTGAGAGCCTGGGTGGGTCCAAAGGAGGGGTTACGGATTATGTGAGTGAAAATGGATAGGAGGGGGGTATGAAACACCTTTTTTGTTTTTGTACCATGAAATTTAAAAACAAAATATGAAAGGAAGGCCCTAGGGGAAGAGAAAAATGTTCTTTTAGGAAAATGTCCTAAATATGGGAAAGGGAATCTATATATAATAAAAGAGTAATTGGGCTGCCATGTGTCGTCGTCTGGTGAGTCAGTTACAGGATTTTCCCGCCAAAACATGTATCTGGACGCATTTTATACTTTCGGTTCATTAGGCTTATCTGATTAACATGTATCCTCCTGTTTATCTCCTACTTTTTAGTTATTTATTTAACTTTTAATATCATATATTTATTTAACATCCACAAAATTAGTCATTTATTTAATTTTAATCCCTTAATTTTTCATTAAATTATAGTAAATGACTTAAATTATAGAGGATAAACATCTTACCTTAAATATAAAAAAAATATATAAATATATAATAATTGTGTTTTAACATAATACTTAAATAATGTTTTATAAAAAATTACTAAATTAAACTATAGTAAAAAATTTAAATTAAGCAAATTATGCAAAAAAACTTATGACTTGATTTAATGCATATTATTTAATTTTAATATTACATGTAAATTTAAAAGNAATTAAGTAAATCATATTTGTAATATTAGTTTTTTCGTATATTTTTTTTAATTAAATTACCCTGTGTATTACACGGGATCAAACCTAGTTAACTATATAATGCTAACTATAAATCTTTATAAAATTACACGTTTACCCATTAATAGTAAACGGTTACTCGTTTACTTATCTTTATATTTTTTTTTCATTTGTACTTGATAATGTGACAATTTAGTTTCCTTTTTCCTTATTTTTTTCTTTCATATCTCCAACAGCTTCTCTATTTTGGAGAAAATAAAGATTTTAAGTAAATTTGGGCTCCAATAGCTTTTCTAAAGCTTTCTCTAAAATGGAGAAAGTAGGAGAGAGTGTAATTTTCTCCATATTTGGAGATATCCCCAAATATAATTATCAAGAGAGAGAATATTTTTCACCAATGAAATACTTTCAAATGAAATGATTAGGTAAGAGTAATATTGTTTAATTAAATATAAATAACATTTTAATAAAATAATCATAAATTTATCTTTAAA
>LUCG01198095.1:0-11529 GCA_001633085.1 Carthamus tinctorius | reverse complement strand
TTTTTTTAGCACTTCTCATTTGAACCTAATACTATATATATATATATATATATATATAATTTGCATCTACTTGCTTTAATACGTATGTCCTTATAGGTCCGTATTATATTTAGTAGTGTCATTTTCGGTTGCATCGAAGGCTATAAGCAACAAATTCTTAGTTGTCCGAACATCTAACGTGAACAGGGTCATGCTAATCAATGAATATGACGCTCGTGCACTTGTTGAAACCTTTCTTGGGCAACCGAACATTGGTTTCCCAGGGAAATCTTTTGAGTCAGATGTTAAACAAATAATAAATGTTATCCATGCTTGCTCTAGGCAGCCTATATGCAAATGTTCTATATTATCGTATAAAAGCAACAATCTGCAAGAGGAAAGAGAGTGGTGGGCAAAGTGGTTTCAGGGAACGATATTTTTGAATTTGATAATATTATCTTGAGATGTCATATTTTACTCCTTCAACAAGACTTTTACTCTGTATGCTTTTCTAGGCAACAAGCTAATCGGTTTGTTCACATTTTGGAATAAAAAATTCCATTTCCAATCGGGCTCTTCATAAATGTTAGCGTAGTTTGAGTTAAAGAAAGAAATAGCTTTAACATCAGAGAGTACCTTATGGACAATCCTTGTCAATTTAACAATTTGTCATGTCCTATATTAGTCTTACCATACATCATTCAACGAAATTCTTTTAGTGAAAATGGCACAAATAACAATTCTAACCGACCAAATTTATCTTTTAGTCATTTCTCGTTCAAGTTTTCAAAAAACGACTACTTTTGAAAGTTACAATTCCTCAACTTGCAAAGGGTCTAAAAAGTTAAAAAAAAAAAAAAAGGTTTTTAAACATGGTCCGCAAGTACAAAGACTATATCTGTAAATTAGTCTAAATACTTCCTCAACTTGCAAACATGTTAATTGTGGATATAAACTAAGTTACAGATTTTCTGTCTATACTTACGGACCATGACAGCATTTTTTTTTTCAATCCCTCTGGAAGTTAACGAATTTTTACTTACGAGGTAATGACTATTTTGAAAAACTTGATAGAGAAATAACTAAGAGGTAAATTTGATCAACTAAAATAGTTATTTCTGTTACCTTCTCTCATTCTCTTGTCCAAATACCCACTAAAGGGGTGTTTGGGATTGCTTATTTAAAACAACTTGTTTGGAAGCCACAAGTACCGGCAGAGGACCAAGAAACCACTCGAGGCACCCCTTCTCCCGAAGTTACGGGGCTCGGAACACGCCGTTCTTATAGAGAAGAGTTCAACCCAATGCTTTATTTCTGTCCTAGTTGATCCTGATTCAACGACCAGTACATGTGATTCGATTAAGTTCTGAATAATCAGGAATGCTATCTCCTTAACAATTAGGAGATTCTCTGCTATTGGGGCTAGATCAAATAAAGTAAGGAAAAAAGAATCTTGTTTTTTTTTTCGCTCATCCTCTTCTTCTTTTACATTGAGATTTTTACCAATATCGTAACTAGCACCAATATCGTCCGCAGGAAATTCTTTGGCCTTAAATCAGGGTATTCAGGAATAACAGGTTGTTCCAGCTCTAATATTCCTGTACTACCCCTTGTTGGTCCCAAGGGACGGAGGGGAGCGTTCCGCCTTAGAGTGAAGCACCCGGACGAGCGGTAGGCGAAAGCTTGACTGGGCAATGTCGTGTGGAGGTAGAAGGCCCACGGGTCGTGGCAATTTAGGCAAAAAATTGATTACCAACTTATATGTAAAAGTGCTTATTTAGGATTATACATTTTTTTTGTAAAAGTGCTTATTAACTCATGTAGTTATGTGGTGTCAAAACGTAGTTTTATAAAAAAAATGTTTGGATTAGCTTATGACGGTACCAAAACATAGTAAGTTAATAAGTTAGTTTTGAATTATTTTATACATATAAAATAACTAAAGAGTTGATAAAATGTTTTAAATAAGTCAATAAGTTATAATCTAATGACTTTTGAAGAACCTCTTATCTCCTTTTAAACAAAGCTATAAGCAATTTTATTTCCTTCCATCCAAACACTAAAAAATGCTTATTTTCTTTTTTCATGACGAAATAAGGGTCTCTTTGTTTACCTCTTAACAATTCCATTAAGAGACAGTCGCTGAATCGCAAAAAGATAAATTTGTTTGGTAAAAAAATGACTGTCTCTTAATGGGTTCCAACTTCCAAAACCCTCTTATAGCCCTGATTTCATCAACAATAACCAAAAAACCATATTTCATTTTGCACTATATCATAAGAGTTTCTGAATTATTTTAACAACTTAAGGGTGCGTTTGGTATGCAGAACAGGATGGGACAGTACACGACAGAACAGACTTGTCCCATGTTTGGCAGACATCTACATGGGACACGCCAGAACTAAGTAGAACAAGAGTGGGACAAGCCTGTTCCATCCTACCCCCTGGAACTAAGTAGAACAGGGCCAGATGTACCATTATACCCCTCAAAAATACAAATTGATTTTCTCTTTCACAATAATCGCCTCATGCTTAGAGATGGGCAAAACTCGACCAAATCCGAAAAACCGAAAATCCCAATCCAAAAAACCTCGAATCTACATGACTCACATAACCCGAATTAACTCGATCTTTGAAATCCGACTTTTTGGCGAGTTACTTGGTTCGGGTAGGGTCTCCGTACCCATCACCCGAAACCCAAATAAAACCTTTTATTAATAATTTCTGTAATTTTTTATGTAGTTCTTTGAGGTTTGAACATTATTTTTATTTGTTTAAGTGTTTAATTTAATTTTTAACATTTGAAATTTGGATTTTGGAGTTTGAATTAATTTTAATCTTTGATGATTAAGCATTTAAACAAATGGTTAAGATTAAATTTATAATCATTATATCTAATATAAGAATAAAATTTTCATTTGATAGTTTTTTTATCCAAATTTTGTTACATAAAATATAAATGTTCATCTTTAAATTTTTGTTGCACACTATTTATATTTTTTACTAATTTGGTCGGAAAAGAAAAAAACTATATTGTTAAAACCCGAATTTGAACCCAATTAAATCCGAATCCAACATGGTCCGAAATGCTTTTACACCTGATTTTGATTTTCGGGAACTACATTACATACCCGAAACTTGAATGAAAATCCAATTAATAATGTATATTGTTAATATTTATCTTGCACGCTACGATTTTTGATTATATGCTTGATTACAGTTTTGTTGATACATATATTCTAGTTTTTGTTTTTTGTTAATTTACGTTTAGATTGACTATTAGGTAAAAAAAAACACTAAAAATCTCATAGGGGTAAAATGGTCATTTAATCAGTCATGTTCTGTCCAGTCATGTCCTGTCATGTCTTACCAAACGCTGAACAGTTGTTCTGTCCTGTCACATCCTGTCTTGTTCTATCTTGTCCTGTCATGTCTTGTCTGCTTACCAAATGTACCCTAATTGTCCAACACCAAACCATTCAACAATTGTCAAACAACCCCTAAGTCAATAAACACTTTAGCAAGTAATCACAAACACCCGCAAATATCCATCCAAATATAAAATATTACAAAAACAATTTCAAAAAAGGAAAAAAAACAATTTCACTTTATTTTTTTGGACGACAACATACACATAAATCCACTAAACCTACTCCTATTTACATCAACATCCACGATAGATAGAGCTCCAACCCAAAACCATAAGGGTGCGTTTGGTAGGTGGACAAAGTGGAACAGGACAGAACAAAACCCACTTGTACCATGTTAGGTAACACAATATGGGGAAAGAACAGGAACTAAATAGAGCATGGGTGGAACATGCGTGTTCCCCCTCCTACCCTGGAACTAACTAGAACAAGCAAATATTTACCTAATTACCCCTAATCTGATTCACGCCTCTCTCTCCCCCTCAAAATTGCTATTGAACTCGCCCCTCTCAAAATTCCCAAATCCATCCACAGATCAGATCCCAAATGATTCTCATCCTCTTTGATTCATTCACGCAGAACGATTCACAAACTATGCTCGTCCTCTCTGATCGATTCATGTAGATCGAATCCCAAAATCAAACAATTCACATAGATGGAAGATTCAAGGTCAAAGATTCACGCTCAGATCGAAGATGCAAATCACTCAGTTCGAAGATTCACGCTTGAATCGAAGATTCAAATCATTTAGATCGAAGATCCAAGATCGTCCTATATGGTCGATTCACTCAGATTCAAGGTTCACGCTCGTCCTATCTAGTCGATTCACTCAGATCGAATCCCAAATGGATTGATGGTCATCCTCTCTAATCGATTCAATCGTTTGATTTGATAGGCTTACATTGTTTCTGCATAAATGTATTTTTTGGTATGTGTCCAATTGTTTGATAGGCTTACATTGTTGGTCTGATTGTGGTCTGCATTGCAATTGAATCGATCATTAGAAATCTGAGAGTTAGATGTTGTTTTGGTATTCTTATTTAATCCATAATCTGAGAATTGGATGTTAACTTGGTGTTGTTTAGCCCTGATATGAGATTTGGGTCATGCTTTGGTGTTCTTGTTTAAATTGTTATAGAGAAATGCTATGAATTTTGATACATGAATGATGAATTGATGTTCTTCTGTTTTTGATTAATAGCATTTTGTTGCTTCATCTAGATTGAATATGTGGTGTAAAAACACTAAACAATTTAACAGGGGTAAATTGGTCATTTAACATGCCATGTCATGTTTTTTTTTTTGATAAGGTTCATCTGGGTTTGCCCAGACTACATCCTTGGTAATTTTTACCGAGAGCTAAAGCATGCTCCCCTGGGATTAATACTCAGTGGCCCCTGGTTGCTCACCCCCGGATTCGAACTTGGGTGGGTTTTTCCCCAACACCAAGCCTTAACTAGTAGGCTGCCCCATTGGGGTTCATGCCATGTCATGTTCTGTCCAGTATAGTCATGTTTTACCAAACGTTGAACAACTATCATGTTCTGTTCTTACTGTCATGTCCACGTACCAAACGCACCCTAAAAGAGAAGGACACCTTACCAAACACCAAATAAGGATCATCTACAAAGCAATTTAACAATTTGAGTTTATATTATATAGGTAAAGTATAATTGGTCCATTTAACCCCCTATTCATACATATTATCCCTTGTACCCTAGGTACAAAAAACATTATTTTCACATTTCAGCCTAAAAAAAGCCTCTCCCATTTCTTCTCTCCAACAAACACCTTCATTTCTTTCTCTCACACACCCACCACCTACCCTCATCAAACAAACTTAATCTTCCATAATCAAATCAAAGCTCTTCTTGATATGATGATTCATTTGTGCATATGATTCCATTGGTGATGAGAGAGAGAGAGAGAGAAAGAGAAATGCGAGCATCTCCACCAAGCGTAGCTCCATTAAGCAGCCGTTGTTGTAGTAGTAGTTTAGGTGGAGGTGAAGACGATGAGCATTGGAGGAATTTCGATAACTCCGTCAGTGCGGTGTCTTTTGGACTTGTTGCCACTGCAATTCTCATCTCGATGTTTCTGGCCATGGCGCTCTTCGAGAGGTTTCTCCGCCCGCCGTCTGCTGCCCGGAATCTCGAAACGACGTCGTCCCATGGAAAACCGGAATTCCCTTCTCCAAAAGTACGTTACCTTTTTTACATTTTCCTCACTCCCATCATATATCTTTTATTGTGTTAAATAGGTAAAATTACCAATTTACCCTCTACTCATCACTATGTTTGGCCTAAGTGATTACATGTGTTTGGTGATAAACCGGTAACAAGGCTTTCTCTGGCAAAAATAAGCTACCTTATTGAAACGTTAGTTAGAGTAGGAGCTTTTTGTAGTCTGTCTTTTCCAATTATACCCTTGTTAATATTAATTATTATATCTCAAGATATGTTTTTTGGTCATTTTACATACTCATATGCTAGTTTTTGCCGAACATAATTTATTTATAAGCTACCTTATTAGCTACTTTGCCATACACATCCTAATTTTAATAAAAGATAGCTAATAAATATGTAAAATGACAAAAAGTTACATCTTGGAAATTTGTAGATTACAATTTATAATATTATATAGTATAATTTAAACAAGTTTATAATAGTATAATATGTTAATTAATATAAATAAAATAGTAAAAAAAGATTTAATAACATGATATATTAATTAAAATAATTTAAAATTGATTGTCATGTATATTATTAATTTTTTACTATGTTTTGCAAATCCGCTAAAAAGTTAATTGTTAACGGATAAGCTAGCTGATAAATAAGTTGTGTTTGATAAAAGTTAATTGTTAACGGATAAGGTAGCTGATAAACTAGTCGAGAAACGTGTAAAATTGCCAAAAAAAACATCTTAAAAGAATAATTAATTACAATATTTCATTATATAATCAAAATAATTTTTTAAAATATAATATGTTAATTAATATAAAAAATTAAAATAATATAATATATAAGGGTCGATCATTATATTGGTAAATAATAGAGTTATTTATAGACAATTTTCATGTTCTATTAATTAAACTAAGATATATAGAAAAACTAATAATATTCATTTGTCATGATCCTAACTTTATATTAGGAAACAAAATAAAATCAAATATTTTTTAGACTAAATCAAGTTATGATTAATTTGTATAATTTATATAGCTTGTAAGAACGAACTAAAGGATTTGTATTTGATACTTTTTCAATATACTATAAATTTTAAATTTAATAAAATTAAATTTTAGAAAAAAAGGCACATTAATTTATGATTTTAAAAACCAAAAATTCTACTCATGCAACTTTTAATACACGATGTTCAAGTTATCAAATTATGTTTCATTAAATGCAGGAATTATGAATGTTATTACCTCAAGTATATTTTTTTATAACTTTAAATATTCTTAGTCAATTTATCATTTTATTTTTAGAGCAAAAGTATAATATGAATATCATGTTTAGAAAGGGCAAAATTGTCAAATCCTTCTTTTCACGCTGCAGGCAAAAAGGACCGAAACATGAAAAGCATGAGTGTTGGGATGACCTTTTAATGGACAATACTTCTTTCCCAACCTTTAAGTATAGATCTCAATTAAATTAATATATTATTTAATTTTCAAATCCAAAATAACACTTTTGGTCAAAAGAAAAATACGAATAACTTAATTGAATTTGAGCTAAATAAACCATCAATATAATATATAAATCAATCAAATATTAGATTTAAATTTGAAAAGATTCTAAAACGAATTCGACGGAATGGGCATCGTTACAAACACGATGGCATTGTCCGAGTTAGAAGGATGATTGTTCGAGTTATTTGATTATTGATATAAAGGACATTTTAGGAAATATTTATGGTGGGGTGTGTTTAAGTGAATAATGGCTTTATTTCTATCTCTTTTTTTCTCTTTAATTTTGTTTAGTGAGTGAATAATTGCTCTTAGTGGATTTAAAAAGCAGATTATGGGAATTTTGCCATATGATTTTGTCCAAAGGGAGGAAAAAGGGACATGAGATTGGACAAGAGAGGATTTATGTAAAGAGAAAAATTAATTTAGTGATTGGTATTTCATCTTAAAACGTATATAAATAATAAAAAAGTAACAGGAAAAAAACCCTTGTTGTAGGCAAAATACCCACGTTGGTCCATCAAGGCATCAACTAAAGTTTCTTTATTGTTGTATTTTGTCTGCTCTTTGTCTACTCTGTTATTTCGTTTACTGTTTTCTTTCTTCTATTTAAGTCTTGTTTTAAAGTTTTGTAAGTGTACGGGTTGTTAAAAAAACGAAATGTTTAATTAGAATAATTTGCATATGGGTCATACATCAAAATAATTTGAATACAGATCATATACTTCTTTTGTGTTTTATTGCATGTCATTATCATTTCACAGGTTTAACTTCGATATGTTTTTGTAATTTATTAGTCTTCCTTAATTGTTAGATGTATTCATATCACTTTCTAATGTCACATTTAAAGTTAAAGTAAGACAACCGATAAATCGTACAAGAGTATTGCTTTGGTACAAAAATCAAAAAGTTTGTTATCAATGACAAGTTTAGCTTGCAAATTACAACTCATCTAATTTTGTGAGAAAACTATCATTTATAGGAAATTTGATTTGTGTGATCTAAGTTTTATATTGTGGACCACCTTTTATAAAAAAGGTCCACTGCCATCATATCCCTAATTTGATGCTAATTACCCAAAATAAAGAAACAACAAAACATAAATAGAAAGTAGATAAGAAAATGTGACATAAAATTTACCTTTAATTTCATGCTCATTTGGTGAAGTTCAACCATTAAAACCCATAAAATTTTAGCAATCATCAACAAGTTTTCACAACTTAAACTCTTAGATTTTTGCATTACCATTGTATTTGATGCATCAATTTTGGTACAAATGTGTTAGATTGCATATGCATTAAGTTCCATTTCTTTACAGAAGTAAGTCTGTTTATCTACGACAAATAAACCTTGTAAACTTACTCTCTTTCGAGAACAAAAAGAATTTTAGATTTAAAAATTTTTCCTAATCAGCTGTTGTGCTTTCATTTTTCAAAAACCTCAGTTCTGTTTATGTTTTGTATGCTTTCGTAATAAAAAGGAATCTACTTGTAGTTTTCTGGTTCAATTTATGCTAAAGTCACCTCTATGTTTAAAGTTGAGAGTCATGTGTGCATAAATTATATCCATTCATTTTGTTTGTTCTAATGATATCTACCATAAATAAAAACACACAATCGCGTAAAGATAAAAAAAGACGGGGGGGAGGGGGGATGGGAATATATTGTCTGTATCATCCAAATTGTCCATCCTCTATTTTGAATTACAAATATTAGCTCTTATCATAATCATTATTTGTTCTTTCCTTTTTCATTTATAGAACTTATGAGGTAATTGAATTCTTTTTCTCAAGAAACAAAATGAAAACAGGTAACGTGATATTAACGTCAAAATAAGGAAAGTAATAAATAACACAAAAAGGTATATTAAGAAACTTGAGTAGAGTATTAGTACAACGTAGACCCCACTTAACATAGGATTCATCGGGTTGGTTTAATTTGATTTTATTTAGTAAAGTATTAGTTTACTATTTCATATGAATGTTATGGTTGTTAATAAAATGGTTAGACACAAGTAAAGGGGGACATTAGTATTATAATGTTGTGTTGCTTTTGATGATTTGTTAGGACCAAGAGGTCACCTATTTTGGCTACATACATGTGGTGATGTCTAAGTTTCAATTAGTAAACCAAACAAAACTTTATCTACTTTCAATGTCCTTCAATCTTGGTACCCTAAACCATTATTGTTTATTACCAACCCCATGTGGTTTTAGCTAAGTAAAAAGTGTAACCAATCCTCATAATCTTTGACTTCAAATGAGCCACTCTTTTTGGCTTTAAAATAAACAACTATTTTGTTTGTTATATCCACATAAAACTACAAAAATTGTAACATTTCACTTGATATTTAGTTGAAAAAATATATCTGTGTAAAACCTTAAAGCCCAAAACAATAGATTAACTTGATATCTTTAAATGCAACTTAAAATTACAATGGAAATTATTGGTAACTTAGTACTTCAGGCTTATAAGGAACTCACGGATCCAAGTTATTACGATATGACTATGTATACGTCCTTCAAAAAGGTCTGAAAGAACGTTGTGGGCAAGGGCGAATTTACATGTGTTTTAGGTAGGTCCCGGAACCCACCTAATTTTTTTATTTTTATTGTAAGTTATATAGAATTTTTTTTGGGACCTACCTTAAAGAGTTTACAGGAACTACCGTAAAAATTTGTTTAGCAGCTTAAGGAAAAAAAACCATGCTGGTATGTTGGATAACACCCCATGTTTTGTTCAAAAGGTTGCAAGTTCGAACCCTCCTACACTCATTATTATTTGTTTTAAAATTTTTTATTTTAAGGTCCAACAATTTTAAGTCTGACCCACATACTAAACAAAAAAAACCATATTTCTTATTTTTTGTTTAAGGCCCAACAATTTTAGACATGCATAATTAATTAATTGTTACATTTTTTTTATCTACCAAATAACATCTTTACCTTATTTAATTTTTTTCTCTTTACAACTCTTAAATACTATAGTATTAGTTAAAGGTAAATTTAAGAATTTTATTATCTATTTTTGAAAATAGATACTTATTTTAGGATAAATATAAAAGTAAGAAACTTATTTTGAAGAGAGGAAAGTATTATACTTAAGACTTCTTAAAATTGAAAGAGGATTTGTGTTGACCCTAGTCGCTTGCAATTTTTTTTTATATTTGGTTATATCAATTGATTTATTATTTAGCTAACTAATTGTATACTTTATTTTAAGTTTTAAACTTGTATTACAAATTTTTTTAATATTAAAATGTAAGTTATACAATTTGCATCATATGTTATGAAAATTAGGCATACAAATTAATAAAACTATTTAAATTTTAATATTTTGTATTTGCTTTTCTGATATTTACTTTTCATGTCTAAATTATCAAAAAGTTTGGTAAATAAACTTTATCTAAAATTAATTTATATTATTATATAAGTTATAAATGACTTTATTAATATTAGTTTAAATAAATATTAATTAATTATAAATATAAATATAAATAATTAAATTATAAATTAGTTTTTGATGTTAATTTAGCGACCATTTGTCAATAACATATTGTATCTCAATGACATTTTTGAAAAATAACAAATAGTGTATTGATATAGGTAGGGGTGGGTAGGGGTGGATAAAGGTGGGTGTCTGGCCAAAATTTATGGAACTGGTTTCGGAACTGAAACCGACGGTTCCTGGAATGAAGGAACTAAAATCGGAGCCGGTTGCACCGGTTCTTTATGTGTGGTCCCAGAATTGCTGGTTCCGGTTCCAAAACTGGGTACCCGTGTCTATTTTCTAATATCTTTTTTTAATCATTTTATGCTATAAAAAATAATTTTTAGTTATTACATAGTCCCAGCGTAACGATATAATTATTGTTAACGATGAAAACTTATCCGATAAAAATTAAAAGATAATAATTATATAAATATTACAACTAATTTTTGAAATGAAAATAACAAAAAACACTACTTCAAATGTTAAATATCATATAAAAAATATCGAAAAAATAGAATAAATAAGTCGACTGAAGAAAGTCGTCATGTGTAACCATAATAATTTCAAACTTAGTTTATTAAACATAATAAGAATATAAAATTATTTTTAATAAAGTATATTTAGCAGGACTGGTTCCGGTGGATACCCAACAGTTAGAGGTTCCACAAAAATGAGAACTGGAACCGGTCCCGATCGGTTCCGTATTTTAGGAACTGGAAACAGAACCAATCATATCAGTTATGATTCCAAAAACAGCAGTTTTGAAACGTTTCTGATTCCAAAGACGGGTACATGGTTACGGTGCTCACCCCTTATGCCCAAAGACGGGTACACGTTTCTGATTCCAAAGAGTTATTTGCCCATATGCCCATGAAGGCACCCTACCATTATTCTTGTACCCATTTCCTCTCACTCTTTGCAACCCATACCCCCAAAAAACCGTTAT
>LUCG01198037.1:0-13228 GCA_001633085.1 Carthamus tinctorius | reverse complement strand
GTTCACAACCAAAAAGTGGTTCACATTTGAACTTTCCTCTATGTATATATATATATATATATTGAAACGAGGCACACGTCTAAAAGCGAATTTCCTGGTCTCCTGCACACTGTTTTCCCACCTAGTTTCTTGTGGCTTTCTGGTTCAAAAACGTGCTTAATTTGGTAATATTTTAGTATATGTTTCGATCAGAGATGAATGAGATCATAGTTTATGTATAAATAAATAATCCAAAAATGGTCAAAGTGAGAGCGTAAGAACCAATAACACGTTCTCCAGGACCATCACCTCCTTGAGCTTCCAGTTTTTNTCTATATATATATATATATATGTGTGTGTGTGTGTGTGTGTGTATGTATATATATCTCTTATGGAATCATTTTGTAAGATCCTCCAATGGGGATATACCAAGCAATGACACCATTGTTGGGTTGGGGAGCTATATATCAAGAACTAGAAGTATATAAGTACTTCACCGAGGATTATCGGGGTAGGTTGGGTTTCGATGAGAAGTTAAAGTTAACGTGAGAAGTATGAGAAGTGGTTATCAACCGTTGGATGCACCGCGTCAGTTTCCTTCTAAAGCGCAATTCATGGGAGGGCGAGAGATTAATTAGAAAGGATCAAGGGTTCAGATCTGCTTCTCACAAACACGATGTGCCGTTTCTTTCCTGGGGTTTCTGGTTGTTGTGTTGCTTTTTTGCGTTTGCAGGGCGGGCTAGCGTCTTTGCTAGTGCACGTGCTGTAATTAATTGGTCGTTCAAAAAAAAAAACTTAGCTTTCCGCACAATCCTTCGCCTATCATGAGTATAAATGTTGAATCAGGGATCCAAATGAAAAACAGGATAGATTGTGTGTTTTGAAATATAACTTATCTGTAAACCAACAGGGTGGTGGTGTACTGGCAAAAAGACCTAGGAGGATGTGGTGGAACATCCAATCCACTTGGGTTTTGAGTCCAGGCGTTAGCATTCTGTGGTCAAGTTTAGTCTCAGACGGCCGTAACTTAATTTTGCAAATTGTCAAGGATGTAGTCTAGACAAAGCCAAGATGAACCTTTTTTTTTAAAAAAAAAAACTTATTTGTACAGTACCATGTCGTATACAAATACGCATGCAAATTATATGTAAGTAGTTCTTTCCGGTATTCACGCATATTAACATGCCTTTGTGCATATAAATTTGAACCAAAAAACACCTCTAATTACTTGCATATGTGTATATACGTAAGGTGCTGTTTGTTTACCTCTTACCAGTTCCATTAAGAGACAGTCTTTGAATCATTAAGAGGTGAATCATGTTTGATAAAAAAAAATGAACTGTCTCTTAATAGTTCCAAAACCCTCTGAATGATTTAATATCTGAACATTTCTTAACCATTGATGAGAGTCTGATTTCATGCTCAACAATTACCAAACCACCATATTTCATTTTACACTATATCATAAGAGTTTTTTAATCATTCTGACCACATAATCATCCAGCATCGAATCATTTAACAGCTGCCAAATAGATATATTGAACGGTTATTAAGTCGTTCCTTGATTTTTATTTTTTTAGGACTTCTATTTAACCTCACTCACCAACCCTACCACTATTATAAATGAAGTAAAATGAATGATCACTTGCTTTTCTGTGTACCATGTGTGAAGTTTTGACATATTTATTTCTACTCCTGAGGCTCCATTTCAATAATTGGCCCATACTCCCAACAATTTGTGTTTTCTTGACAGAGTAAGATATATTTTTATAATTGTATGACTATTAAATTTAAAGGGATAATTAAATTGATATTTTAAAATGATTATATTGTTATCCAATCAGATGTAGATGTTAAGCATACTTTATAATTCCTTTCAAAGAAAGTATACTTTATAATTAATTCTTCAAAACAAAGCATATGAGACAATATATATCACATTACTTCAACTTATAACCCAAACTTAAAAAGTAATACTTAGATTAGAGATCGACATTAAGAATATTTTATAGTTATTAAAATTTCATAACAACAAAATTGAGTTTATAAGTCTAAAATAATTAAATGTCTGAATAGGGTGCTTTATAATAGGACCAAATCAAAAAACATTTTATCTAAAAGGGTTACAAAGGGTTGATAAAACGTTTTTGGATGTCGTAACAAATTTTTTAGAGCATTTTTCAAATAAAGCGTTCTATTAACTATTTCATAGAACACTATTTGAAAATGTGTCGTATAAACACAAGTGTCCTCTAAAAAATTTGGTTTATGGGATGCTTTTCAAAAACTTCCCGATCACTACTAGAAAAAAGGGTATTACCGACGGCTGACACAGTCGGAAATCGGATTTATCGACGGTTTTTTTGACGAAATGAGCGTCGCTAAAAACCTGGTCGGTAAAGGTACCGACGGTTTTTCCAACGACTTTTACCGACTGTTTCATTTACCGACGGCTTTTCGACGGGTTACCGACGATTTTCCAACTGTTTCGACGGTTTTCTGACGACTTGTTAAAAATAAATAAAAAAAAGCAGTTGGTAAACCATCATAAAATAATCGAAAATTTCCGATTGCTTTTAGCAGTTGGTAATGACCGTCGGTACTACACAGTTTTTTAAGTGGATAAAATAATTGGTTAATTAATAGAATATTTCATTTAAAAAATGTTCTAAAAAATATTTTACGACATACAAAAGCGTCCTATAAATTTTTTTAATGCTTTTAGGTGTTTTTGTTTAGACATCCTATAAATTTATTTTTATTATAGTGTGTTTAAACATGAATATATAAATAAGAGATAAACACAGTAATTGAATAATTTCTTTTCTCATAATGTTTATCAAAAAAGCTTTCATGGCACACACTCAAAACTTATAATCATCCTATGATTGCATTTTTGGCATACAATAACCACCACACCATGTTTTATTGATCAATTAATGGAACATGAAAGTAGTTAGGAACATGCATATGAATCTACTAATTAAATTCTTTAATCATATACATTGTGAAAGTAGCTAGAAACATATATGAAAATACAATTTATAATGTAAAGTTGTGAACCTACAAGTACACAAACAAAACTACTCCTAAAAATACACTACAACAAAATTAAGTTTATATAAGATCTAAAATAAATAAAGGAACGTTCTAATAAAGTGTTTTACAGGACACTAGTTTAAGATTATTACTCAATATATAAATTCAATGGTTCAACATCAACATAAGTAACCTAACTCAGCTTTCCTAACTAACGAAAAGCCTCAAAGTGAACCTAGAATACACGTATTTAGTCGAATTGATCAACCAAAAAGTGGGTTTTCTTTTGAGTCACTTGCCTTTGTGATTTTTCATGTTGTTTGTGTTTCATAATTGGGTTTTTTGGTGAGGGTCGAGAATGTGTCATTGATTGATCATTTCTATGTAGATATATTGGCCACGAAATAAAGTGGTTTACCGGTTTGTGGGGCATCTGGTATTGTTCAACTAAGATCAGATATCACACCCATAATTTTATCCTTGTACTTAATGTTCAATTATCCATGCCTTTTGGATCATTTGATAAAAATAATATGTCTTATCAAAATATTTGATAAATGATATTGTTTAATAGTAATAATTATCAATGATAATAAATTAAGTAAAGATGTAGATTTTTTTGGAAACGGCAATGTTATAAACCGACTAGCAAGGAGCTAGCAGAAGAAACAACGTCAAGATCAAGACGACCAGTTCTTACAAGTCCAATCCATCCAACTAAGGCTGCTCCCAAACTAACTCCTAAACCACATCCAGTAATACGCATTTGCTTGGATCTCGTTCGCGACAGAAAGAGGATTGAAGGTTTTCTCTTTAAAGATGACGCCATTTCTCCCTTTCCACTCCGCCCACGTATACGCCATCGCTATAACCTGACTAACCGAATTCAGATAACCTATGCTATGTAAAAAAATCGTTTCATTTCGTTTGCTTTAATATAGAAAAGGGTATTTCTTTGTCCTAAAAAATATAAATATTTTAAACAATGATTAAAGACCTAAAATACCCTCTTTTAAGGAAACAAAATAGAGAGGACAAAGCATAAACCTTAAACGTACGCCTTGTGTTACCAACCGACAAAGAGATACATTTTTCACAACATATTCTCATAGAAAAATAAATGTTGTATTATCTCTTGTATCTCAAAATAAAAGATATTGTATTTTTTATACCCATAAAAGTTTTTTTTTCTTTTTTCGTTCAATGCACTTTATGTTTATATTATTTATAGATTGCTCTTATTTTTTTAAAAAAAATTAAATTTATTACAGGAGAAAAGTCTATACTATCTATTAAAAGATGATTTTCGCTAACATCATCAATACTTAAATTGAGCCATTTCATTTGCCAATAAAAAAATACATAAATTGATGATGTCATGGTATATTTCTTTTTTTTTTTTTAATATTGTATAGATACCATATTTGGAACTAACAAATATAGAAAAAGTATCTTCCAAAATTCCGTCAATTTCTCATTAATTTATTAATTTCAATTTTATAATTTATATTTTGTATCCTTAGATACTTGATTAAATTACTTTTTATCTCTTAGTTTTCATTTTTCACTTTACATTCTTATCATATTAACATAAATAATATATATGAACTAAAATGTATTAAAAAAATTTTCTATTCAATAAATTACACCATTATAATCATCTTGAATTCTCGACAATACCTTCAAAATGAGTTTAATATTGAATATTTTTTTAATTTAATTATATTATTAAATATTAAAAATAGATATAAATTAATTTATTTAAATTTTATTACAATTCTATTGTTGATATTCTTGAAATACAAAGATTCCATCTTTTTAATCTAACTATTTTTATAGATTATTTATAAATAATGAAATTTTATTTTATTTAAAACCCTACAAAGCAAAAACACTAAATATTTTATTTCTGAATCCCTCCAGTTTTAAAATCTTTCACGAAATCCGAATTTTTCGACAAAAGAATTATAAATTTTCAATTTCAAAGATTTTAACAATTATTAGATGACTAAAATATTTAATAATAAAACAAGAGTAATTTCTTTCTTTTTTTCCATTTAAATCATTGATTAATAAGAGTTATTTTTACTAAATAATTATTCTCTGCTTACTTACTCAATTTTAAAGAAAGCTTTGAATAAAAGATTGGAACAAAATTAATTTAAATGTTATATATAAAATTTCCTAAATGGTTATGGTTAAACTAGATCATTAATGTTTATTTCATCAACTAAGTCATATTTATATTGTTGATTGGATATTATACGTTTGATTTGTGGTGAAGTATTTGTGAACTTTATAATGCAAAAGTCTATTCTTAATAGAAATTAAAACAATATGTTTAAATTGCCTATATATTACACGGGTTATTAACTAGTAAGATAATATAATTATCATCACAATGAAGATGTTGAACAAACTTATTTATAAGGTTCTCGATTTGCTAACAAACCATTTTCATGAAATACCAATAACTTCACTTTTTTGTTTTTATTCATATCTTTTTTGACATTACTCAATGGTATTTTCGTTTCAAACATATGGGAAGTCGAACGTTAAACATCTTCAAATTTAGGAACCTCTTTTGTAAAACCACCAAAAATGGGCTAGGCGTGCGATTATGGAGGCGGAGAAAATAGTATGCACGGATGTTAAAACTTATATCAATTGATTCAATACAAACATAACCCAAAAACACTTCAAAATATTAAAGAGATCGAGCTAAAATAGAATTGGACGAATACTAGATTCACGCACACCATGAAAATCAGATAATTAAGACTCAATTACTGATATATAATCTATTGTGATAAATTACGGCTAGGTAGAACTGCAGATCATGAATTTTGTAGCAACCACTACAGTCATTATGGTTTATGGTAGCAGGGTTAAGAAACATCCCAAATTCATAATAAACTATTTGAATTAAACTTTAAATCTTATATGAAATCATGGACAAAACTTAGATATTAGAAAGTCAGAGACAAGTTCTATTAGGAACGTAAAGTTATTTAAAAGCTCGAGAACTACCTATAGTACGACACGTGCACATATTAATCATGATTATGAATGTGTTATTCATCATGAATGTATAAGTTATGATGAATAACACTTCATATTTACCATAAATATTTGTCCAGAAGAAGGATATATCACGCATTGTGAACAATTAGCAAATTCTTATTTACTTTTGAGTTTGGGAAAAGTTCAAAAAACCCAACAAATCATCTCATTTTGAATGGTTAAGTCCCTAAACTATTTTTTGAATGAAAAACCATTAAACTTTCTTATTTTTGATGATTAAGTCACTGAACTATTCTTTTGAATGAAAAAACCATTAAACTTTCTTAATTTTAAACAAATAAGTCCCTCAACATTTCTTTCAATAAAATAAAGCATCGAATTTTTAGAAATTTGCTACTTATATCCGTTTAACTTAAGCTAACATAGTTAGCTGATTAAAGGTAAAAGTTTTCTATTAAAATGATGTAATTAAACAATTTTTGAAAGTTCGGTGGTCTATTTATCCAAAGAAATTGTTCAAGGAATTAATCATTCATTTAGAAAAATAGTTTAAGATCTTTATCATTCAAAATGAGAAAGTTTAACGGGTTTTTTATTTAAAAAAAAATAGTTTAGGGACTTAACCATTCAAATCAAGATAGTTTGTTGGGGTTTTTTGAACTTTTCCCTTTGAGTTTCTAACATAAGTTTTCTCAAAAAAATTATGAAAGAAAATGTCAAATATTGGTATTAAAAAAAAAACCTAGGGATTTGTCTACCAAACGTTTACCCGAGTAAGTGTAAAATTCAACACTATATCTTACTTAGTTACCGGGTAAGACTTTAGTTCACAAAAATGGTATACTGTGCAAGAATTTACAAGGTAAGCGCTAACCATATTAACAGATGATGACCATCACTTATCGGGTAAGACTATTGGTCCTTGTTTTCGTTCTTATTGGATAAGATTATTTGTCCATATCATATGCATTATTATACCATTTGACTTGATAAACGCTTACCCAGATAAGTATTTGGTAATCGGGGCTGTGTTCACATTCTGGGCCGTGCTAGTCCTTGTTAGGCTACGGCCAGTTCTCTTTTGGTGGGCCAAAGCCCAAAATTATTTTATTAAACTATTTAAAATATTTGATGATTATTTTATTAAAATACTTTGTTTAAAAAAGTAAACTATTTAATGTCTGTTTTACTAAAACATTTTTTGGTTTAAAACAATAAAAATTATCAAAAAAACATTTTTGCCATTTATCAAAATTTCATTCCAATTTTAAAACTACATTGTCTAACCAAAAAAACTGGTTTCATTTCAATTTTAAAACTACATTATCTAACCAAAAAAACTGGTTTCAGTTCATTTAATATATTTCATTCCGATTTTGTCAACCATACACATGGTCGGACCGACCTAACAACATTTCATCCAAAAACATTCTGCAAACCAAACACCACCTTAAGGAGTGTTTGGTTCCCATAATGGAATTGAATCGAATCAAAACTCATCAAAGAAATTCCACATGACAATGAGACCACCCATTCGATTGATAGGAACTGGAAATGAATCTTCAAAAGAATTGGAACGTTCATGTTTGTTAGAATGTAGCTTTAAAATTGAAACGAAACAATTAATAAATGACCAAAATATCCTTTTATTACGTCTTTATACCTTTTTGCTCAACAACTGGCAGATATGATGTGAAAATGAAGCAAACTTTGTATTGAATTGATGTTAGATACAAAAAGAATATTGGATTGGATTGGATTGGAAGGATCTCCTATTTATACACAATTACACTACCAAACTTACAACAGATTATTACAACAATCATTTTGGATGGATCTCCTATGTTTTAACAATCTGCTGCTTCCACCCTCGTGTCGTTATTGCCTCGACATTTTAGTAGCCAATGCATCCTGTATCATCGACATTTGTATGTTAGAAAATATTTGTTTTGCAATGATCAACTAATAAAAAGCTAATTTAATTATTTCTAGAAGTATTTATAAAGTATTCCAATTCCATTCCATTCGAAATCCTACGAATCAAACCCACCAAAGATTCCAAATTCTTTCACAAAATCTAAGGTGCCCTATGTTTTTTAAGAGGTCTGAAGTCTGATTTCACAACTAAATTTTCAGAGGACGATAATAGGCTTCAGACCTTTCCTTAAAAATAAAATAAATAGTCTTAAGTATACAAACCTCTTAATTTCCAGACTTGAAAGGTTTTAAGAGGTATTTTTTAAAAACAAACAGCCACTAAATCCCTCAAAACCATTTCATCTAACCAAACGCCCCCTACAGGATTCGTTCCATAAACAGAGCCTATGGGGGGCTATATGAGAATCCTTTAGATAAACACATGCAGGTCGTCAAGAGGGTGTTTCATTATATAGAAGGCGCCATGGATTATGGGATTTGGTACGAAAGGAATAAAAATCATAGTCCCATTACATACTTTGATCGTGCAAGTGAATTGGAAAGCAGAAAAAGCACTTCAGGATATGCGATGTTGCTAATATCATGACTATGGGATTGTTTGTTAGCAGCTTAATGAGACTCACAGCTTATGCTTATTCTGTCTAGTTATACATGATTTGGTAGCCGCTTAATGGTATAGGAAGTGGCTTATTCAATAAGCTAAGTTTTTCCAAACCTGACATTCCCAATTAAAAAACACGTTTCTTTCATCTAGGAAAAAGCTCTCCTCAACAAAAACCTTCTTGGCCTATACAGACAGACTAATCCACACAGACAACTTTATCAATACAGGAGGACTTAATGGAAAACCAACCAAACAGCCCCTAAAGCAACTTATAAAAGGTCGAGAAAGCAGCTAAGAGTGTGTAAGATTTCGGAATTTATCTGAACCCATGAGCATTCCGTTAGAGGGAAATGTGTTGGGGTTTGAACTCTGGTCAAGTTCTTGTGTAGTTGAGTCGCTTGTGCAAGTTTAGCTATAAAATTCCTCAAAATCAGGAACACTAGTTGTAGCTGAACATTTCCATTTTATTTCTTATTATTAGGTAGACTTATGTATGGAGGCTATATGTGGGATAAAACCCTACGCTAAATTNTTAAATTTATTTTATTTGACTTCATATGCTCTGATGATGTGTATTCATCTTATTGGTGGACATGAATGAGACACAAAAATTTAGCATAGGTGACTTTTATCTGCTATAAGTGACCTTTGCTTTTGTTCTAAATAAGATGTGTTTCTCATCCTAAAAGACTCTTGTTTACCGATATTCACATCAGAAATAAACAATGAACAGTGTGCGTGTGTGTGAACAAAGCTCTATGATTAAAGAAAGTGGCAGGAATTATATAAGAAAGCCATTGTCGTTCCAGGGCTGGGTTCCGGTGAACAGTGCCAAATTTGGTGAGAAGCGTGAGAAGTGGTTATCAACCGTTGGATGAGAAATGGAAGAACATTAGGATGAGATGCACCGGATCAATTCCCTTTTAAGTTTTAAGCCGTAATTCATGGGAGGGTATTTGATTAAAAGTGATCAATGGTTTAAAAGCACTTCTCACCAAAAATGACACTTCTCACATGACCTCATGTATGTCGTTCCATAGATATACACACATATAGAACATGTAAATATAAAGCATACCTTCTGGTGAGGAGATGTTGACACACGGGAATCACCGTATGAGGAGCTTGTGCCTCTCGTATTGTGATACGGGTCGCTTAAACCAGGAGGACGCGCATCGGGAGATCGATAAGGTGAGCTCGGCATACGACCAACCCAATTCTCACTGCTCCTAGTTAGCCTCATATACGTAGATGGAGAATTATGCGATGTGAAATAATACGACGAATGGTGCTCTTCCCGGCAATATGTGTCCCCATATCCTTCGGGAAAAGGCCTAGGCCCAGCTTGGTTTTCTGGAGATGCAGTCAGAGGATTAGAGCATGGTTGTCGAGTGACGGAACAAAGAGGTACACGAGGAGATCTTTCGTGTCCCAGTTGAGGTGTCATTGCCCAGTCTTCGATAATTATGCCTTGTTTAGCGGCAAGCTTAAGCAGCTGCTTCTCGTCTAGTCCTAACCCCATAACGAGATTCCATAGGTTTCTTTGTGTTTCTCTTTGATTGTGAATCACTTGATCTCTCATTGCCATTTCGAATTGAAGCTCGGTATTAGTCATCCCCTACATTTACAGAAACAATCGTTATCATCGAATCAATTACGCTCTCTATGTCCTAATAAAAGAGCTCACTTCACGATTTTTAATTCTTCGCCCCAAATCCAAACCGAACGACCCCAGTGCGGGGTGGGGCGTTACCCATCCTCTACCCCAAAGAGTAGAGCGGCCTTCAAAGTTCAAGTTTGATATAGAGGGTAACCTATGTTGTTACTCCGATATTTGAAACAGCGGTTGCAGCGGTGGTAATGCGGTCCAAAATTAGCGCTTCTTGGAACTATATATATATAGAGGGCCATTCCGTTGTTAACCAAGGTTTTTGTGTTAACCTTGTTAATTTGGAATAGCCAATAGGAAGCAAGGGATTCATTTGGTTTGGTGTTTATCGCTGACTATTAATCAAGGGTAGTTTTGGTATTTTATATGGTAGAGTTAAATAAGGAATGGATCCTAAAATGATGAGATTGATAATGTTGCCATTTTTTTTTGGTAACTGATTTGATAGGTTTGAAACGTTTTCACAAAAAAAAATTAATTCTCATTTGTTTCTGATTTTCGGTTGTTGCCACCGGTCATCTTCAAGGTCGTCGCTGCCATCGCCGCACGCCGGCCGTCGCCGCTCACCCGCCATCGCCCATCGTCGTCGTCCAACGTCGCCGCCCGTCGTCTCTACCACCACTGCTACCATCGTGTTAACCAAGGTTTTTGTATATATATATCTATATATATATATATAACACACGATCAAGGTTATGGGGTTAGGACTAGACGAGAAGCACAAAGAATGGCCCTCGTTTTCTCTTTGTGTTTCTCTTTGATTGTGAATCTCGCACGAGGGCCATTCCGTTGTTAACCAAGGTTTTTGTGTGTGTGTGTGTGTGTATATAGACACACATGCGCGCGCACATATAGGGACATTTCATTTACAAACCATGTGATTCTAACAAACTATACAAACCAATCATGTCATCTAGTCTAATAAATATCATTCCATTTCGTTTCCTAGTTTAAAATCATGATTGTAATTAATGAAAATTATCAGCTTCCATATATATCTCAATCTAATTAATGAACCATGCTAATTGTCCATAAATAGCTCTAGTATTTCCTAATATAATGGTTTGTATAGTTTGTTGGAATTACGTGGTTTGTAAATGAAACATCCCCTATATGTATGCATACATAAAGTCATAAACATATCATATGCATTGATTGAAAACATAGTTCCAACATCAGAACATCAACTTAAACAAGTTTCACAAACCAAAATAGGGAAAGTGTTCATAAACGAGCTAATCGCAAGCAATAGGTTCAGCATCGGAGTCAACATCATCTAATATGTTTAGGACTTTGTTTCTAAAATTAAAATATAAACTAGGGCCCAAGTAAAAAAATCCCAAAACGAAAGAAGAAAAAAATAACAACTTGGTTTAAAAGAGGCCCAACCGAGAAATGCCGGTATTGCAGTCTGCAATTTCACCTAATATTGCGATCATATTGCGGTAAATTGCACCAATATTTGTGGTCTCGCAATATTGACCGATATTTGGCCACTGCAATATGCTTTTGGTCCGATATCCGCAATTAACAGCATAGAGAGTAACAAGTTCCAATGGTAACAAATTATGCCATTGTATAACTGAATGACATCAGTCCAAGCCTTCACAGCGTTCAAATCTCTAGGACAGCTATATGCATTACGTTTTCCCCCACATGAAAGAACGGAACTTAGTTTTACCTAAAATGGAGGGGAAGTCGAAAGCTTGCCCACATGATATTTTGTACATTTGATATCGTGGTAACTCTTCTTTATGATTTTAACATTTTGATCATTTGGTCACCAATAGCATATACAGGCATTCTTCTCAGCTCACTAATTGGGGGTGGTTAGTACGAAAATTATATGATGTTTCCCACGGTATTAAGTATAATAAGCAAGTGTTATTTCTACAAAAGCAAATATGTTTACCAGGAGTCTATATTGACTGAGAATACGTAAGTAGGTCTTATTCGCGTTGTTACTAATAGCATCATCAATCATCTCCTGTAATTGGCATCGGCGTTTCTCATTGGCTTCAATTTCCTGTAACAGACAAAACATTTCAAAATCGTTAGTCAAATGCCACCAAGCTAAACGATAATACCACCAACGACGATCCATGTCAAAGGGAAATGGAAAACCTTTTGGTAAATAACACCAGTCTCGTCATTGTCACGGATATTGTCCAAAACAAGTTGCCGCCTTAATACTAGAGCCTGCACAACTGTTCCATCATTTTCAATGACCTGTGTGGGAAGAAAAAAGTTAAGTTCAGACGGATACAAATAAAACTAACTGTAGTACAACCAATCCATGTTTTTTTTACTGTTTTAGTTGCCGAGGTTTTTAAGAAAGCAAAGAACGGTGGAATCAAACTTGCCAAATGACAATCTCATTGCTTTTATGGCAAAAACTTTTTCCAAACAAACAATCCCTATCTGGTAGCTAGATTTTTTTATTACATCTTCACACTTTAGATTTAGACCAGTGTTCCAATAGCAAGATGACATAACCTACCTTCAATGAGACAAGTATCGGTTATTTGGGGTTTACTAGGCCATTCTAGATAATGATTAGTCGGATCATCACATGAAGGTGGGTTTTGCTGTTACAGCAGTAAAAATACAAAATGTTGATCAGGACGGATATTTGAAATATCGGTTACATCAGTGATATATCGGTAGTATATCGGTCCAAAAATAGCGGCTCATATAATATTTCTTAGAATTATATATATGTGTGTATGCATCTACAAACATATCATATGCTTTAACTAAAAATATAGTCTCAACGTCAAAACATCAACTTAAACAAGTCTCACAAAACAAAAAAGAAAAAGGGTTTATAAACCGATAAACAAAATAGAAGTTGAGTAGAAGAAGTCAGGCTGTGAAGGAGTCAACTGGATAGCTAGAAGAGATCGAGATGGAAACCTAACTTAGGCTGTGTTTGGCAAAAATAAGCTAGCTTATAAGCTAGTCCATCCAAACAT
>LUCG01198025.1:0-12278 GCA_001633085.1 Carthamus tinctorius | reverse complement strand
AACCCTAATCCTAACCCTAAACCTAAACCAAAACCCTACCACACCAATCCCTTACAAACACTCATCAATCCCACCCCTAAAAGAACCCCAATCGATAGCAATCCATCACAAACCCTAACGGAAAAGCTATGGTTAACCAGCAAACTCTCTCCGCCACCACCACAACCAAAACCAGAATCACCACTGGTTTCTTCAGTCTCTTCACCATACGAAGCGGAATTGGATGAAAATCGGAATGATAATCTGGATAGCTCTGATGATTTGGGAACTAGGAGAATTGAGTATAGAGAAAAGGGGAAAATCTTTGTGGGGAATCTTCCACTATGGATAAAGAAGAATGAGCTCACTGAATTCTTTAGGCAATTTGGGCCAATAAAGAATGTGATATTGATAAAGGGTTACAATGATACAGAAAGGAACATGGGGTTTGGGTTTGTGATATATGGGGGTTCAACGGCTGAGAAGTCGGCAATGAAGGCGGTGGAGTTTGATGGGATGGAGTTTCATGGGAGGGTGTTGAGTGTGAAGCTTGATGATGGGAGAAGAACAAAGGAGAAGTCTTTGGATAGGGCTAGGTGGATCGAAGGGGATGAGAGTGTTGATTATAAGTCGAAATGGGAAGAAGAGAGGGAGGGTTCCCGAAGGGAGCTTAAGAAGGTGTTGGAGACTCAACCGGAGAATTGGCAGGCGGTCGTTGGAGCTTTTCAAAGGATCAAGAAGGTATTTATGTTGGTTTTGTTTTAGTAACAAGGAATGTAGATTGATGCTGAAGATGTGTTGATTGTTAGCTTTAGTTGGATATGTGGATTGTTTGGTTCTATTGTTTTTTGTGTAGTTACTCATATGATATGATATGTATGTTTATGTGATATATGATATTTAGATTTCATCTTCTACTAATTTTTAGCATAAGCGGCAGTTAGATACTGATAAGGTTTGCATGATTCGTCACTAAAGATGCATATTGGATTCTGATAAAGTTTTTCACTCTTTGTGAAGCCATGATATGTGTAGCATTGTTGCATAAACTTCCATACATACACACACATACATACATACATATATATATATATATAGAGAGAGAGAGAGAGAGAGAGAGATAATTAGGTTTAACCGTAAATTACATGTGATTTTACACTGTGATCACGTGTAAAATCACATGTAATTCATGTGACTTTGGCTGTGACATAAGATTGGGGGCCAAGCCGTCCGCTCAGGCGCTTGCCCCTTGCGTTCACCGTGTTTCGTAATGGCATGTGATTTTAGTGCAAAATTACATGTGATTTGGTGGCTTTTGTGTTTCTTATTTTGACCATGTTCTCGTTTGATTCTCCCTCTAAAAATATTTAAGGTTCTTAAGTGAACCTCAATAGATATATGTGTGTATATATAGGGAGAGAGAGAAGTCTTGTTAGGAACTCAAGGTTAATTAGGATCCCAGGAACTGCCCATATTGCACCATATGTCCCTCTTTAGGGTGAATATTCCTCATTAATAACTTAGTTGAATATAGAGGTGTTATTCATCATGAATCACACATTCATGATGAATATGGAGGTGTTATTCATCATCAATCACACATTCATGATGAATATGTTACGACATTCATGATGAATAACATCCCCATATTCCTGATGAGTATGCCATGCGTAGGGCTATGGGAGGTCCCCTGTTTCTGATCAATTTATGGCTCCTAACAAAACCTGTCCCTATATATACACTCATGTGCCCCTATACATACACTCATGTGCCCCTATATACACTCATGTGCAGGTGTGTATGTATCCAAATTGGTGGGTGTGTATCCAAATTACTTGCCTAAAAGCATGTTCAGTTGTCAGAATGATGAAGTGAAAACCAAGAACTTTCTTTCCATACTTCATAAATTCTGTCTTTTTCTAAAAGTCAACTGTTGTAGCCTTCCAGGAAAGAGTTTGGACTGATGGTTAACTATTATGCAAGGCGAGGGGACATGCATCGTGCACGAGAAACTTTTGAGAGCATGCGGGCTAGGGGAATTGAGCCAAGCTCACATGTATTTACTAGGTAAGGGACCTTGCTATATATATTATTGACAACCATGAATTTCCGGGCCAACTTACGCCCATTTCGACTATTCCCATGGGGCCTAGAAGTTAACAATGGGGTAAACCTCCAGTGGCCATGAGGAGGCTCAAGCTGGTGACCAATGGGGGCAAACACAAGGCATAACTAGTTGAGCTATCCCTAAGGGTTGACTCTGCTATATTGAGCGCAAAATTAACCTCTTCAATTTCTTTTGGGAAGTTGCATTTCACTTGTTGCTGCCAATGGGTGGGGTGGGGTGGGGAGGGGACTACAATGGGGTGTTTCTCTTTCTCTACAAAAATAACACTTTAAAAATGATATGTATACATATACATACATAGGGGTTGGTTCAGGGGAAAACCGCAAAAAAATGAAAAACTGAGGAACACCCTGTTAAGCACTATTACGTACAAGTACACAGGGACCAAATCCGTAATTTACTCTTAAGTTTTTTTTTAGTTTGATGCACCTAGTATTGTCTAGGGTGTTCCTCAGTTTTTCACTTTTTTTAGATTTTTCCTTTGAACCACCCTCTACATATATACACATACACACATATACATAAAGGGAGGTTCAGGGAAAAACTCCCCAAAAAACGAAAAACTGAGAAACACCTTGGTAATCATTCATTTAGACGGTATGCATATGTGCCTACAAGTAATTGAAAACACCTTGGTAGTCATTCATCTAGACGGTATGCATATGTGCCTACAAGTAATTGAAACCGATTTTTGGTTTTTATGCACGTGCACATATTACAAGTTGCTTATATGCGCATGTGCATGCTGTTCAGATGAAAAGTTACCAGGGTTTTAGTTTTTCATTTTTTTGCGGTTTTCCGTGACCTTGACCCTATCACCCTGCATATACATATACTTATATTTAATGAAGGTTGTAAACATGAATTTTAGTCGGCCATGCATGGATTATTCTATTGACTATCACTATCTAAAAGCTTTTGTAAACTTGCTATTTGAGGAAAAGGGTACACTCCGACACACACTAAAAGAGAAGCTATTACTAGTTGGATTTTAAGTTTTGTTTATCGTTTCATTTTGTCCATTTTCCAGCATTAAAATAATTTATTTTATGCAGCCTAATTCACGCTTATGCAGTAGGTAGAGATATGGAGGAGGCACTTTCTTGTGTAAGGAAAATGAAAGATGAGGAGATTGAAATGACTTTGGTGACGTACAGTATACTCGTGGGAGGATTTGCTAAAGTTGGTGATGTAAAGTAAGTAAAACACACACATATACATATATTTAAAAGGGCTGGGTTCCGGTGAGAAGTGTCAAATTTGGTGAGAAGCAGTTATCAACCGGTGGATGAGAAATGGACGAACAGTAGGATGAGATGCACCGAGATACACCAAATCAATTCCCTTTTAAGCTGCAATTCATGGGAGGGTATTTGATTAAAAGTGATCAACGGTTTAAAAGCACCTCTCACACTTCTCACCGAAAATGGTACTTCTCACCTGATCCCATGCCATATTTACACACATATAAACATACACATAGATGTATATATTCAGTGGAGTAAAGAGTTGATGGTTGCAAGTTGCATGAATTTTTAATGTGCTCAAGTTTATTATTCTTTTTTTCTTTTCTTTTTCTTTGGAAGTGCTGCAGATAAGTGGTTCAAGGAGGCTAAAGAGACACAAACAACTCTAAATGCCATTATATACGGAAACATAATTTATGCTCATTGGTAAGTATTTCATTTTGCGTATATGTTTGAGTGCAAATACTTTCTTATACGCTTGGACGAGTTCTTAGAAACTATGGAACCTACACGATCATGTTTTTTGGCTTGCTAGACAACCAGTTGATAACCTCAAGGGTAATATAGTAATTTACTAGTGCTTGGTGCTTTATGAAGTATTACATTTGAACCCTATGTTATCAAGTCCTCAAAGGGATATGTTTGCTGACCAGACGACCTAAATTTTGCCCAAGCACCGTGGAGAGGTTGCTCTGTTTGAACCTTGTTTGGCTAGTTGGGTCAAAAATGTCAATTACCATGATCTTCAAGGCAAAATGCGTCAAAACACAAAGAAACTTTGCTTTAGTTCCTATTTAATGTAACAAAGTTTTGAAATTTTCTATTTTGTACCCATTTTAGCGGTAACCTACTAATCTTGTAACACTTGGTGACATGGATATCAAGTTCATTGTCCACTTTCTCGTGACTCCTTTGTAAACATTTTGTAAATGGGTGTCCATGTCATCAAGTGTTACAAGTCAACAGGTTACAGGTCGAAATGGGTACAAAATAGGAAAAGTTGAAACTTTGTTACATTGAATGAGGTAAAATTTTCTTTATATAAATAGGAATTGAACCAATATTTGTTGCATTTTGATCTATTAAAAAAGATGACAAGTTGACCACCTTTTTTTCAAAATGCTGTAAATTTTTGTGTATTTCCTAACTCGATAGGCCAACATGATAGTACATATGATTTTCGTGACATTACTCTTTCTAACATATCGAAACACAGCCAAACCTTCAACATGGAGCGGGCCGAAGCCTTGGTCAGGGAGATGGAGGAAGAGGGCATTGATGCTACGATGGATATTTATCATACGATGATGGATGGTTATACAATGACTAAGAACGAAGATAAATGTCTCGTTGTATTTAAGAGGCTTAAGGTAAGGTTTTCTTTTACTATTTCTTCTAGGCTAATGTCCGGTTTATAAAACATGTTAGAAAAACACATGTTGCATTGACCGCAGGCGACCTTTGGTTGCGTTCACCAAGTCACCTGCTTCCGTTTTGGATGTGTTTAATCATATATGATTAAAGCATGCATATAATGCATAATCATATATGATCCAGACTTACTCGCTTTCTCGCAAATTGATTAACTTCTTGTATGATTCTCCCTATATTATATATGCACACGTGCATGCGGACAAATTACTTTTATGCACATGTGTATGCCTTCCGGTTCCAGATGAACGATTCTTAGGGTGTTTTTGAATTTTCCATTTTTTGTGGTTTTCCCCTTAACGGCTTAACCTGACACTATGTGTGTTTGTGTGTGTATATATTTCAGTTGTTGTGTGATTAAAGATCATCAATTGTTCAATGCTTCCACTTGAATCATTTTGATCTCTTTTAGTATACTAACCTTCAATTTTGTCGTAGGAATGTGGCTTTACACCATCAATAATCACCTATGGGTGCCTTATTAATCTTTACACCAAGGTAACTTCAAATGCTTATCTGTTTACGGTACCATGGTTATCTTTTTCGTGTTCTTTTTGCCTTTGTAGGCTTCCTAGCCTTATTCATGACTAAAAACCAAATCAAACAAGCCCACTATATCCCACCCGAGGGGCGGAATGTATGCATACCTGACCTCTACCCAAAAGTGTAGAGTTACTGATTCCATAAAGATCCCCGGCTAGTGAAAAGTGTGACAAGAATCAGATAAGATAAAATTATGAACGTATTTACTACTCGTGTAGCTAATATGTTCTTATATGATCCTATGATTAACTTCTACAGATGGGAAAAGTTTCTAAGGCGTTGGAGGTGAGTGAAACGATGAAATCCGATGGCATAAAGCATAACATGAAGACATATTCAATGTTGATTAACGGGTTTATAAAGTTGAAAGATTGGGCTAATGCATTTGCGATATTTGAAGATGTGGTGAAAGACGGTTTAAAGCCCGACGTTGTGCTTTACAATAACATCATTCGGGCATTTTGTGGCATGGGAAACATGGATCGCGCAATTCGTACCGTTGAGGAAATGCAAAGAGCGAGACATAAACCGACTTCACGGACATTTATGCCCATCATTCATGGTTATGCGAGAGCCGGAGAAGCTAGAAGAGCGCTTGATGTGTTTAATATGATGAGAATGAGCGGATGCATCCCGACTGTCCACACTTACAACGCTCTGATTCTTGGTCTAGTTGAGAAACGCCAGGTATGTTAACGCCTAAGAGGTTGAATTGATTTGTGTTTTTTCGGAACGCGAGACGGTGTCCTCATGTTTGGCGTGATATTAGACTGGGATAGTACAAAGATTGAGTGAGTCCCACCAAAATAGGTGGAGCAAACTTAGGAGATGAGACAAAATTGGTAAATTACTAAACTAGCCATGTCAGATTAAAGTTCTAAAACCTTCCACAACTCTTTCACCTGCCTACTCACTCTCGCCTAGGGGTGTGCAAAGATGGGTACCCAACAAAAATTCATGGAACTGGTCCTGGAACCGGTTAAACTGGCTCTTTATATTTTTTGAGCCAGTCCCGGAACCGGGTACCCAGTGTCTAATTTTTATTTATTTACGATTTCATGCTATAAAAAAGTAATTATTGGTTATTACAAAGTCCCAATGTAAAGAAATAGATACTACAAATGGTGAAAACTAATCCGATAAAAACTAAAACTAATAATTTCGTAAATAATTATGAGCAATTTCTGAAATGAAAATAACAAAAAAGACAAATTAGAATGTTAAATATGATACAAAAAATTGAAAAAAGACAATAAACAAGTTGAGTGAAGGAAGCGGCCGTAAGTGTAAGTGTGTAACCGTAAAAAGGCAAAATAATAATTTCGATTTTACTCTATTAAATATAATAAGCATAAAAAGTAACTGTTATTTAAAAAATAGCGAGTGTCCTTTGGTTCCGGTTTTAGGTACTAGTGGGACCGGAGATACCTGGCTCCGGAACCATTCCCGGCGGGTACCCAATGGTCAACGGTTCAAAGAAAATGATAACCGGAACCGGAACCAGTCCCGATGGGTTCCGTATTTTAGTAATCGGAACCAATCACATCGGTTCAAGAACCGGCAGTTCGAAGCAGTTCTGGTTCCAAAGGCAGGAACTCGCTTCTGATGCTAACCCCTACAGTCTCGCCTGTGCATTTGTATCAGTGTACCAAACCTGCCTTCATTGTTAGCTATGTGAATTGATAATCCTTTTCTATTTTTCACAGATGGAAAGGGCGGTAAAGATTTTAGACGAAATGTCGCTTGCGGGGGTTAGCCCAAACGAACACACGTACACCACAATCATGCACGGGTATGCATCGTTGGGTGATACTGGAAAAGCGTTCGAGTACTTCTCGAAAGTCAAAAACGAGGGATTAGATCTTGACGTGTTCATATACGAGGCGCTACTCAAGGCATGTTGTAAAGCCGGGAGGATGCAAAGCGCGTTAGCAGTGACCAAAGAAATGCATGCACAGAAAATTCCGAGAAATACATTTGTTTACAACATACTTATAGACGGGTACGGATCGATTCATACCCTTTTTTACAATTTATGGAGCATATCAATATCAAAGTGGAATAAACTTATTGTCTACCAATATATAACCTCAACAAAACTTAATTCTCTTCTAAAACATTAGATACACATTCCTCTTTACATTTTATTAATTTCTAAATTGCTGTATTTTGAATAATTTATGTAATTTTTTAAAAGTTAATCATAAAAAGTAGAGTAAATTGTGATCTTTGTCCCGTGGTTTGTTAAAAATCGCGATTTTCGTTCGTCCTTATGGTTTTTATTTCATTGCTATTTTCTTTCTTGTGATTTATAATTTATTGTTGTTTCCATCCTTATAGTTTACAATTCTTTACTATTTTGGTCCCTTTTACTTAAAGGTATGAATTAGTCTAGGGACGAAAATAGCAATAAATTGTGAACAATAGGGACGAAAACGAAATTTATAACAAACCACAAGGCCTAAAATCGTAATTTACTCTAAAAAGTAACATAGAAAAAGTATAAAATAAAAATTGGAAACCATTTAAAACCTTTTATTTTAGTGTCGTCTTAATTGTCTTGACTACAACTGTTCTATCATCTTATCTTGGTTTCGTTTGTAGATGGGCTCGAAGGGGCGACGTTTGGGAAGCGGCCGACCTAATGCAACAAATGAAGCAAGAAGGGGTTCAACCCGACATCCGCACTTACACATCGTTGGTGAACGCTTGTTGCAAAGCGGGAGATATGCTTGTACGCGGTCTCCGTAATCATCGTTTTTTCTTGAGTGAACTACAATTTTGGTCCTTGTGGTTTACATGAATCTTTAAAAGTGGTCTTTAGACTTCAATAACGACAATTATCGTTCTTATTGTTTACATTTTGCTTTGAAAATGATCCCTGGTCACTAACTTCATAAAATATCTCCGACTCTCCGTTAAGTAAGGGGCTTTTATGTTTTTTTTAATCATTTTTTGTCATTTACTCAGAGGATCAAAACAAATAAGAAAAAAAGGATAAAAAGACATAAATGTCCCTTATTTGACGGTGATATTTAACGAATTTAGCAACGAGGGACGATTGTTCAAAGCAACATGTAAACGTTGTGGACGATAATTGTAGTTATTGAAGTCTAGGGACCACTTTTAGAGATTCATGTAAACCACATGGACCAAAATTGTAGTTTACTTCTTATTTACGTTTTTTGTTTTCTCAAATGCCGATGACTTATTTTGCGTTTCGAGTGCAGCGAGCGGCGAAAACTGTCAGAGAGATGGAGTCCGCGGGGTTGAAACCGAACTTGAAGACCTACACAACGTTAATCCATGGGTGGGCGCGTGCTTCGCTTCCCGAGAAAGCGTTACGATGCTTCGAGGACATGAAGTCAGCGGGATTGAAACCGGATCGAGCCGTGTACCATTGCCTGATGACATCGTTGCTCTCACGGGCTTCAGTTGCCGAAGACTACATTTACTCGGGCGTTCACCGTATCTGTGCGGAGATGGTGGAGTCGGGGTTGACGGTCGATATGGGGACCGCGGTCCACTGGGCGCGGTGTTTAAGGAAGATCGAGAGGGGCGGCGGAGATATTACGGAAGCGCTTCAGAAGACGTTCCCACCGGATTGGAACTCGCAGGACACGCTTGACGAGATCTCGGGGGTCGAGGGGAGTGATTACGATGATGGTGATTATGACGATGGATTGCGTTATGGTGCTGATTCCGATGACGATTTTGATGAGGTTTGATGTTTTAAGGTTGTGGGACTAGATGTGTATATTTGGTAAAAGTTTTCGTGTAGCTATGTTGTATTAACTTGTACGTTATGCAATGAAAGTTGTATTCATTGTCGATTTGTTGGTTTGAGTGAAAGTGGTAGGGATTCGATAGCGATTCCGAACCAAACAGATTCAGTATATCTCATTCAAAAACTGAATAGACATGGCTTCACTGTCCATATATATAGAGGGAGGTTTAGGAGAAATCTAACGAAAAAGAAAATTAACACTCTGGATAATCGTTACTCCGAACAACATACGATGCGTGTTTGCATACACGTGATTGAAGCTATTTCGGTTTTGGCATGTGTGCATGTTATAGTTACTTTTATGTATACGTGACTAATAGACACCAGACCGCATAAAGACTACTGGAACATGAGCAAATGGGATTTCATGAGGGATGAATCTTCTGAACATCCTGAGACATCTACTCTACAGGCAATGCAAAGAGTTAATGCCAGATCGAAGGCATGCTCTTAGCATACAGTTTAAATGTTCGTTACAATGGTGTTTCTCTGTCTTATTTTTTTGAGATTTTTACTTGAACTTGACCTTATATATAGACTTGGGGATTATCTGAAAATCATTGTGTCCGGTGTCTCTGAGACCTGTAAGACTACATAAATAACACTAAACATTTACAGTAAAACACTGTGAAAGTAAACCTTTCCAATTTTTTTTGCTGTAAAGATTTCGAATAAAAGTTTTGAGTATGTTTTCATAAACTAAACAATTTTATTTTAAAATAATTTAATGTAAGTTTTTAGATAAGGTTCATCTAGACTACATCCTTGGCAATATGGAACTGAAATTAAATTCGGCCGTCTGAGACTAAGCCTGGCCACAAGATGCGTACGAAGGGATTCGAACCTACAGTGAGAATAAAAAGAATAAAAAAAGAATGGACCAAATCCCAATAGAAATTTGGTGGATCATAGAGTTTGGATCCGATTGTATTTTAGTGCATTGGAGTTGTATTTCTCAATAGATGAAAAAATATTTCATTATTTTATGTTGATCATGCGCAATGATGAATAATTTAAAAAAATTATAAAAGGAATTCTTTTATGTTTCAAGTAATTGATATAATTTTTAGCATAATTCAAAGATTTTAAATCTGGATATTATAGTATTTATGTTAGAAATGATTCTTAAGATATTTGTATAAATTAATTAAAACAAAACAACCAGTCAAATTTTAATTATTTGTTTTGAACGGCAGATAAACTCATACATACGTTCTCGCGGTATGTAGGATCCATTCGGATACCCGACTAATCTATACGTTGGTCTCAAACCAAGTCAAGGGCCGATCTGAAACCTGGGTAACTGTAACGACCCAAAATCACATAACAGAAATAATGTAAATCCCAGTGATCTAACGCAGCGAAAATTAAATACAAATCTAAACGCTTGGCCTTGAGCCAAATATTAGTTCAAAAGTAAATCCATAAAGTAATGCTAGTGGAACAACCCTTCACAACTAAGATTAAATCTAATTGTCCACAATAATAACTAACAATACTCGGGAGTCCATAGTTGGCAAGTTACAGAAATAGATAGAAAACATGCTTTTTGTTTACAACAAGAGGTGGTGAATGAAGGAAAACAATCTTTGCATTTTGAAAATCATCATATCTCCTGTTTGATCTTGTGATAGATATGTGTATGTGATGGTTTATGTTAGGAGGAATACCCTTTAGGGAATTAAGCTGCCGGACTGAACTAGGCTACCTCTATGCATGAAATACCTTTTTAACCATTTTAGTAAGGAGTTTTCTATCCATACCTCCTTATAGCGGGTGGGGGTGGGGGGATGAGTGGTATTTAAGTTTGGGAGGTGGGCCAGGAGTAGGAGTAGGAATAGGAAGAGGAGGGGGTACGGAATAATTTCTTCTTAATAAGAAATTATTAAGTTTGATGCGGAAATGGAAGATATAAAAACTATAGGGTATAAAATTTCTTCTTAAAATTATGATAAACAAAAATAGTAACAAAAAATTTATTAAAACAAATCAGTATTATTAATATAATACGTTAAATAATGGAAATAATTTTACAATCGAATTTAAATGATTTGTATTTTAAAAGGTAAATTAGTTTTGGAATGAAAATCCATTGTTAATTGCAATTAATTGCAAATCAAGTTTCCTTAAATCAATCTTCCATATTCTTATCAACCTATTTAAATCTATCTAATCTTCCTCATCTAAATTAACCATCTTCTCTTCTCTTCTATTATGCAGGCAGTTATGGACCAATTGGATGATATTGTTGATCTTACAGATCCACTTATTGGGTGGTCATCAACTCCGTTCATCTTCGGGCCATCCATTTGTGTTTGTGGCAGCAGAATACACGCTTATTCCGCTTACGTCATTGATTCCGATAACTTTGATCCTCGAGCATTAACCGAATCACTGCATCGTCATTTTCCTCTTCCCCACCCGTGTACATGGTATGTCAACCTAAGAATAGCAGCCGTTGTCAATGTTGTTGACCTAAAAGCCTTTGATCAAATTCACCCACATCATCATCATCATCAAGAACCACCATCTCGGTTCGAAAGATTGACCCTGAGACAGATCTACTCGAATCTAAGAGGCGATATACATCAGGAAGAAGAAGAAAGGGAAGATGAGATTTGTGTGGTGTGCCATGTGGAGTTTAAAAAGAATGAGATGAAAGGAAGGCTTCGATGCGAACATCATCAGTTTCATCTGGATTGCATCAAGGAGTGGTTGCTTCGTAAGAACGAATGCCCTATTTGCAGACGTCCCACTATATAAACGTATGTATAAGAAAGATTTCTTCCTTTAAATTCGGCCGTACATTATGAATTTCTAAAAACTCATCTATTTGTGGTCATTTAGTTAACTTCCAAAACATATTTATGCCCTCCAAAATAGGCAAGCAGAAAAAAAGAAGGAACAACTTAGAACGGTTCTCTACTTCTCTACTTCTCATTTTTTTAGCACTTCTCATTTGAACCTTCCTCTCTCTCTCTCTCTATATATATATAGATAAAATTTTGAGTATGATTTCATAAACTAAACAATTTTTATTCTAAAATATTTCTTTAAAGTTTTGTCTTATGGCAAAGAATTAAAAATGGACCAAATCCCTATAGAAATTTGGTGGATCATAGAGTTTGGATCCGATTGTATTTTAGTGCATTGGAGTTGTATT